>CAXHTJ010000001.1:47806922-48055721 GCA_964019445.1 Populus tremula
TCAACTTTTCTAACTGGCTACTTGTGGATCCCTTAACACAAACACCGCAGTTGTATGTCTTTCTTCCTTGCCCGTATTCTTCAGTATGGAAAACATATCCATTGACAAAATACCCGTTGTAGCACTTAACTTTTCTTTCAGGGCCGAGGCTTAGTGAAGACAATGACTTGGCGCACTCCTTCCCATTTGATAAACCTTGTAAATATATGTAATTAAATGTACATCAATACACGGTAAATGAACGAGAATCTCGTAATGACATGCATACGTTAGAATGAGTTTGTGATAGTGCTTACATGTGTTCTGAACCATGTGGCAAATTGTTCATCTTGTAATTGAAAGATCTGGGATTCGGTCAGCTGCGAGTTATTGGAGAGCAAATATTGTCGATGTTGCCTGCAAGTGATAATGAGTGTATGATATTACAATATATAATTAACAGTATATTACTGACAAAGTTTAATTAGTATTACACATATATAGACTTACTGAATAAATGGTCTCAGCTCATCACAGTTAAATAGAACATAGTTGTGTGCTTGTTTGAATTCTATTTCCGACAAATATCTTCCTCTTACGGCATTTTTAGGTGTGGGTCGTCCAGTATTGGAGAATATTGACAAGTTCCCACTGGAAGGCACTTCACCGCCATCGTCATGCCGTGGAACGCGATTGATTCTTGTTCTCAGATGAGGTTCGAAATAGTACGAGATAAATGTTGATATCTCTTCAACAATATAGGCCTCAGATATCGAAGCCTCAACATGCGCCTTGTTCTTTAACCTTTTTTTTTAGATTAAACAAGTACCTGCATTGAAGTACAATTCAAGTATTTTCAATTAAGAAAAACATAGAAAATACTTTAAGATATGAATTCCATTGCAACTGTAATATCTCACCGTTCGAATGGGTACATCCATCTATACTGGACCGGTCCTCCAGCTTTTGCCTCGAACGGTAGATGTATAGGGAGATGCTCCATTGAGTCAAAAAATGAAGGAGGGAATATCATCTCAAGTTTGCATAGTGTCTCGATGATATTCGTTTGAAGCATCTCAATGTGCTCAACATTCATCTTGCTGGAGCATATATCTCTGAAGAAATGACTGATCTCCGTTAGTGCATCCCATATTCCCTTTGGCAACAAATCACGAAAAGCTAATGGGATGAGTGTTTGCATAAACACGTGGCAGTCATGACTCTTCATTCCATACAATCTGCAGTCCTCTATGTTAACAAGCCTTGATATGTTCGATGCATGTCCATCCGGGAAACGCAGACTCTTAAGCCATTTGTAGACTAGCAGTTGTGTGTTTTTCTCTAACACGAAGCTTGCCCTTGGTTTTGCAACCCGTGACTCGTCATAAACCAACTCCATATTTTTACGGTTACAGTATAAAGCTATATCCAATCTAGCCTTCATGTTGTCCTTTGTCTTCCCCTTCACATCCATGACGGTGTTGAAAATATTCTCAAACACGTTCTTTTCGATGTGCATGACGTCAAGGTTATGGCGGAGAAGATTAGTCTTCCAATACGGAAGCTCCCAAAAGATACTTCGCTTTACCCAATTATGGGTCAAACCAAAACCAGGAAACTTTTGCTTACCTGATTGAAGGCCAAACACAATGTCACCGTACTCTGATACAACATGATGCAATTCTTCACCAGAAAGACGCGGGGATGCAACATCTTTTTCAACTCTACCAACAAAGAAATCTTTTCTGTTCTTTCTGAACCTGTGATTAAGTGGCAAGAAGCGACGGTGACAGTCAAAAAAGAAGCTTTACCTCCGTTTGCTAGCGTGAATGCCTTGTTGTTTTCCATGCAGTATGGACATGCGAGTTTCCCATGCGTGCTCCAACCAGAAAGCATTCCATAAGCTGGAAAATCACTGATAGTCCACATCAAAGCCGCCCTCATAAGGAAATTTTGTTTCCTCGATATATCATAAGTCAGAGATCCGGAGGACCACAACTGTGCCAGCTCATCTATCAACGATCGAAGACAAACATCTATATTCGACCCCGGGCTGCTTGGATCGGGTATGATAGTAGATAGAAACATGAACTCCGGCCTTATACACATTCCCGGTGGCAAGTTATAAACTGTGAGAATGACTGGCCAACAAGAATAGGGAGCAACAAATGACCCAAATGGGTTGAACCCGTCTGTACACAACCCAAGTCGGACATTCCTTGATTCAGCAGAAAAGTCAGGATGCACACTGTTAAAGCGTTTCCACGCTTCGTCGTCAGAAGGATGCACCATCACACCATCAACGGCAACGTGTCTAGGTGTGATTGGGAAATATCTAAGTTTTTTATATGCCATTAGAGTCTTCCCCCTGCCAGTTCTGGGTTTGTAACGGGAATGCCCGCATGTCATGCACTCGGTCATCTCAGCATTTTCAAGGTAGTATAACATGCAGAAGTTAGGGCACATGTCGATTTTCTGGTATCCTAAACCGAGGGGTTTCATCATGGACTTCACAGCATAGAAGTTCTCTTTGAGCCTGTTCCCTTCAGGTAAAATGCTTCTTGCCCAATCAATAATTTTTTCATACCCGGCCTCACTCAACCCGTGATCTGACTTGATGGTGAACACCTGTGCCACAACCGATAATTTACTGTGGTTTGTGCAGCCATCCCATAATGGTTCGTCAGAATCTTTCAACAAATCAAAAAACCTAGCTGCCTCTGCATTAGGTTCTTCTTCTACGATTGGACATTGATTGACATTATCTTGATTCATTCTCATTGCATCCATAACCATGTTTCTGTAAGGATTAGTGTTGTCATTTGCCGCTTCATGCACGTTGCTAGCACTAGAAGTTGACCCAACCACCGTTTCTCCCATTCTCCTATTACTAACAAATACCTCTCCATGTGCATACCAACACTCGTAATCCTCCACAAACCCTTTGTGTAGAAGATGCATCATTACAACATCTGGATGCAGATACTTTTTATTTTGACACTTCCTGCATGGACACCTAATACCGCCTCCAGTAAAATTTCTGGGAATAGATGTTGCGAAATTAATAAAACCCTGAACCCCGTTACAATAATCCATCCTCCGCAATCCTTGGGGTGAATCTAGATACATCCATGAACGATCATCCATGACTTCTATCGAACCTCTATAAAAAGGACCCATTAAGCAAGCTCTTAATTATTTCAAAACATAACATGTAATTCGGTAATTCTACAAATTAAGTTTTAACAATTTACAAACAAATACAATCTTACAAAATCTAAAACAAACCATAACAAGTATAAAATTATACATTCATATACTACAAGTTTGTTTGAGAAATAACAATAAAACATGTACATCTACTAAAAAAAAATACATATACTAAAAAAACAATAAAATTGACATTTAAATGTTAAAATTTTAAAAGATAGAATTACTTACAAAAAATGATAAAATCCGTCGGTAAATCAGAACACGGATGCTGTGACCACAAAACTTCAAGAAATACAACTTGTTGTGCTGAGATGAGGAAGATTTTTTTTTGAGGGCGAGGGGGGGCTGGTTATTTGCAGATGGGGAGGGTTAGGATTAGGAAGAAGAAGGAGAAATGAGGGAGGAGAGTGTCGGCAGAGTGGCCATATATTCACTTTTGCCGACGGACTTACCGACGGTTTTATTCCGTCGGTGAATACGTCGGCAAAACCGTCGGTAATTCTGACGGGCAATCAACACGTCACCGCACGGACCTGCTATTCAAATCCCTCGGTGATCCGTCGGTATTTTTAACGGTGCACCGGTCGCGTCACCGGTATGGATCTGGCATTTCAAATCAGTCGGTGATTCCGTCGGTATTATTGACGGTGAACAGGTCCCATCATGCGTACGGCTCCCCGGTTTTCATTCCGTCGGAAAAATCACCCGCCAAAACCTCGCACCCTTTTTTCATTAATTCTGAATTTTCTGTCGGTAATTCGGTTGGTGAATTCAACCGAAAAATACCGACAGAAAAAATTCCGTCGGTGAGTCCCTTGGTATTTAGCGAATTTCTGGTAGTGAAATATAAAAGATCAATAAAAAGTAATCATTATATTCAATTTAATAAATATAATAATAACTTACAAAATAAAATTGTTCAACAAACGTACCATGAAATGTTAAGCATGGCTGTCAACAAACTGTTGCGCCCCCTTTTGACGGTCTTGACTCCGCATGTGCGTCTCCACAAACAGCTCCATCGGGCTCGGCTCACGTCCAAGAGACGTAGCCTATAATGAAAAAAAATTATTAACAACAAATTAATTGAACGATATATTTCATTTAAATTAATCTTACCATCCGTTTCGTATGTGCAGCAAACGAAAGGAAGCCGCCGGTGTGGATTTTCACCGAGCCATGAATTGGCTGATTCCGGTTGTCAGAACCGGATTATGAGCGTTGTGTGAACCGCTCAGATGTCACGTGTTGAAGATAGTGCGGCCATATATCTTCCAGGATGTATATCGGTTTGAAATCTCTCCAAACTGCAACATCGTTCTAGCCTTGGAACCCCCTATCCCTCGCTTTTTTTTTCCTTTTTTGGGCTTTATACAAAAAATCACGCAACCTACTTCACGCAAGAAAAAAATACATTTCGAAACATAAATTTTTTTCTAAAAAAAAGTTGTATTGTTTTCGATGTTACCTAGTTGCTGTGTGATTTTCCCATACCCTCCTCACAATAGTGTTATGTTCACTGTCCAGCAGAATCGATCTTGTGTATAAATAATAATAATTTATTTACAATTATATTAATAATTTATTAGAAATAAGCTGAATATTATATTAACACTAACCTCAAATCTAGAAAACCATGCATTGATATCTGACTCCATTGAAACAATGGAATCTCCATCGACGATTTAAACGTCGATGATACTACTCGGGCGGCTTCAATGTTTGTGAACCTGAAAATAAATGAAATTAATGAAATAATGATTACTTAATAAATTATGTTTTAATTTTTTAAAAAAAAAAACTAAAACCTTTACAAACTTGCATTGAAAGGTCGTCCTTCCACTGTGCCTCGTACTTGCGGGTAAATTAATTCCGCTGCGAAGGCACGCCGCCTCTACGCTATGAACCAACGCTGGAAGAGGCAGCATCGGTTGACAGTGCAGGTGGTGTAGGTGCCTTTTTTTGAGAGGCATCTAAGGAAATATCATCCTCGCTGCTACACAAACTTGTTGCGACCGGACGTGAACGACCAGCTCTGGTTTTCATTTTGCGCATCTACCCAATTTTATATAAATAATTATATAATTAAATTCAAATGCTACAAAAATTCGACAGCACCTTCCTGATACTAGATACTACCCAAATCCACAAACATGCAAATATTTACAATAGCCACAACTAATTGACCCAATTTATACTAATTATTCCAACATATTCAATTACTAATTCTAAGGTAAATTCAACATTAACAATTACAATTCAAAACATTATTCAATAATTATGCCAATACAACAAAATAATAAATTCAAAATAAATGGAAACAATTAAACACAAATCATGCAATAATAGAGTAAAATTAATAATTCTTCCAGCATATTCAATTACTAATTCTAAGGTAAATTCAACATTAACAATATTAATTCAACAAATTATTCAATAATTATGTCAATACAACAATAAAATATATTGAATAAATTAAAAAAGAATTATAGACTAACAATTAAAATCAATGGAAACAATTAAACACAAATCATGCAATAATATAGTAAAATTACTAATTACTCCAACATATTCAATTACTAATTCTAAGGTAAATTCAACATTAAAATTATAATTCAACAACAATAAAATATATTTAATAAATTAAAAAAAATATAGACTAACAATTAAAATCAATGAAAATAATTAAACACAAGTCATGCAATAATAGAGTAAAATTACTAATTATTCCAACATATTCAATTACTAATTCTAAGGTAAATTCAACATTAACAACAAATATTCAATAAATTAACTACTAACAATTATGCCAATACAATAATAAAAAATATTCAATAAATTCAAAAAAAAAAAAGCTATAGACTTTAGGAAATAAATATGCATACCTTAATAATGTGTTGAATTCAAACTTTATCTACTTTACAAAAAAATACACCAAAACAAAAAACATAACAAGAATAAAAATAACTAAAAATAAATTAAATTAAAATAAAATAAAATAGAAAAAAACACATACCTTTTAATGTGATAAAGATTCACAACAAATCTTGCTAGAGATTCTAGGTGAAAGCCTTGAAGGATTGAGAGGAAAAAAATCAAAATTTTAAGGTGAAAAACTAGAGGAGAAGAAAAAATGAACTAAAGGGGCGGTCGCTGGAATTTATAAGGCAATTTTACCATCGGATTCACCGACAGAAATAAAAAATTATGATTATTTTAATTAAATCCATTGGTAAACTGTCAAAAATCCGTTGGCAATTTTTGAGTTTTGCACCGAAAGTTTTAATTACCCTCCATATTTTTCACAGTGCGTCGGTACTTTGACACGGTTAGAGGTGCATTCAATGCACACCCTTTGGAATTCGCACATTCCATCGGTATTTTTGTTGGTAAAATTTGCCCACCGACAAATTACCGACAGACATAATTACATCGGTATGGACGTCGGTGATTGTGGCATTTTGTTGTAATTATTTTCGAACTCTCTGTGAGATGCTGACGGACATGAGTCCGTCGGTATGGACGTCGGTGATTGTGGCATTTTGTTGTAATTATTTTCGGACTCTCTGTGAGATGCCGACGGACGTGAGTGCGTCGGTATGGACGTCGGTGATTGTGATATTTTTTTGTAATTATTTTCGAACTCTTTATGCGTCCGTCGGTGATTGTGGCACTTTATAAGAAATGTTGTATTTGTATTGCCTATTTACCTTCTTGTAAAAACTTAAATGATGAACTGTCCATCGCACAAAACAATAACAGTGCTTAAACAATAAATATTTTGTGTTACAAAATATACCATCCATAATCTAAATTACATGAAAAAAGGGTTTTACACAAGGCTTCGTTTTGATAGTTAGTCAGAATTTTCTTCTTCTTCGTCATCAATTGAATACTCATCACCTTCATCGCAATCTTCAATATGGATATCATCTTCTTCATCGATATTTGCTTGTTCACTAGAGCTCAAAACAACGTTCAACTCCTCTGCGTCAACATCAATAAGACTATCATCGAAAACACGAAAATTTGAATTTTCTTATAATTCAATCGAAGGAGCAACTCGATATGGTTCAACCAACTCACTAACTTGAAAGACTTCATCTCGCACACTTGTGTCTTCATTCTCATCCTGAACAACCTCGACATGACCTCGTGGTTACGTTTTTAAAACGGACAACCAATCAACTCTTGATCGATCCTTCCTAAATGAAGGGGTGTATGTGTAATAAACTTGTTGACATTGCTTTGCGAAAACAAAGACATCGTTTATGTTGTGGAGTCTAGCTTTTGAGTTGATTTCGACCAGACTATAGTGCGGATCAACTCTGATTCCTCTGTCAATCGTGTAATACCAATAGCATTTGAATAAAAACACTTTATTATGCTCGCTATGATATTGCAGTTCGACGACCTCTTCTAATCTACTACTAGTGGATCCCTTAACACAAACACCACAGTTGTATGTCTTTCATCCTTGCCCGTATTTTTCAGTATGGAAAACATATCCATTAACAAAATACCAGTTATAGCACTTAACTTTTCTTTCAGGGCCGAGGCTTAGTGAAGACATTGACGTAGGCACACTCCTTCCCATTTGATAAACCTTGTATATATGTAATGTATATTAATAAACAGTAAATGAACAAGAATCTCATAATGACATGCATACGTATAGTAATTTTGCAAGTTAGAATGAGTTTGTGATAGTGCTTACATGTGTTCTGAACCACGTGGCAAATTGTTCATCTTGTAATTGAAGAATCTGGGATTCGGTCAGCTGTGAGTTATTGGAGAGCAAATATTGTCGATGTTGCCTACAAGTGATAATGTGTGTATGATATTACAATATATAATTAACAGTATATTACTGACGAAGTTTAATTAGTATTACACATATATAAACTTACTGACTAAAAGGTCTGAACTCATCACAGTTAAATAGAACATAGTTGTGTCCTTGTTTGAATTCTAT
The DNA here is from genome assembly GCA_964019445.1 of Populus tremula. Classification (NCBI taxonomy): domain Eukaryota; kingdom Viridiplantae; phylum Streptophyta; class Magnoliopsida; order Malpighiales; family Salicaceae; genus Populus; species Populus tremula. The sequence goes on from CAXHTJ010000001.1 coordinate 47,815,090, forward strand.
TTTCGACAAATATCTTCCTCTTACGACACTTTTAGGTGTGGGTCGTCCAGTATTGGAGAATATTGACAAGTTCCCACTGAAAGGCACTTCACCGCCATCATCATGCCGTGGAACGCGATTGATTCTTTTTCTCAGATGAGGTTTGAAATAGTACAAGATAAATGTTGAGATCTCCTCAACAATATAGGCCTCACATAACGAAGCCTCAACATGCGCCTTGTTCTTAACCTTTTTCTTGAGATTAAACAAGTACCTGCATTGAATTACAATTCAAGTATTTTCAATTAAGAAAAACATAGAAAATACTTTTATATATGAATTACATTGCAATTGTAATAACTAACTGTTCGAATGGGTACATCCATCTAAACTGGACTAGTCCTCTAGCTTTTGCCTCAAATGGTAGATGTATAGGGAGATGCTCCATTGAGTCAAAAAATGATGGAGGGAATATCATCTCAAGTTTGCATAGTGTCTCGATGATATTCGTTTGAAGCCTCTCAATGTGATCAACATTCAACTTGCTGGAGCATATATCTCTGAAGCAATGACTGATCTCCGTTAGTGCATCCCATATTCCTTTTGGCAACAAATCACGAAAAGCTAATGGGATGAGTGTTTGCATAAACACGTGACAGTCATGACTCTTCATTCCATACAATCTGCAGTCCTCTATATTAACCAGCCTTGATATGTTCGATGCATGTCCATCCGGAAAACACAGACTCTTAAGCCATTTGTAGACTAGCAGTTGTGCGTTTTTCTCTAACACGAAACTTGTGTCACGATGGGCACCACAAAGGGTAAGTTGTGCAAACAAATCTAGAAATAGACTTACATGGGCCAACTCGAATGGGCTAGAAGCCAAGCGATAAAGATTACCCAAATTAGAGGTAGCAAGTCCTCATCAATCAAGCAGCAAGAAGACTAAGAAGAAATGGGACCTATATTTAAAATAAAATAAAGATGCATGCATATCATCTAAACTTTGAGACATTGGACAATGAGTTTTGCAAATTTCATAAGAGAAAATTCTAACGGAATCCATCAAGTGAAGATCAACTTAAAATGGCCAAGATTGAAATTGCTTTTGAAAATTTTTCACTTTTGACCTGGGTAGGCCGCCCATGAGCATTAGACCACCTAAAAAATCTCTACATTTTCCACCTCGTTTTGAGTACACCTTCGAGCCTTTTTTTTTTTTGAGTACCTTTGAGCCCTCACCTCATTTCTTTTTCACTGCACCTTTAGGCCCTCGACAATTAAAGGTAGTGCGTTTCCTACCCTACTGATTAGTACTTAAAAGTGTATTTTTATCAAGGTTTTATGTTAACAAGTGAAGCATAGTTACCGTTGCCACACATACTACGTTTTCAAATCCAAGAACTGCCATAGATGACGCAGCAATGAGTTTAAGGAATCCAGAAAGTAGTTCCAGGAATTACTTATCCACTTCTATTATGTATGGAGGATAGTTATTTTATTTACGATAACCTAAAACTTATGGCGTTGTCCTTAATAAGCCTTTCTTTGATCACATTCAGAACACTGGACTCTGTTATATGTAAAAGGTGGTTCGATGATATATATATATATATATATAGTATCTCATTGTACAATTGCGTTTCCTCTGTTGACCATTTACAACAAAACCATTTCTTGTTTGCCTTCTTTTCTTTATTATTTTTTTATTTTTCTTATGAAATTAGAAAAAAGAAAAGTCCAAGAGAGGTCAATTTCATTGATTAACGAACCGGCAGGTAAATTGATGGCTACATTTTTTATTTTATTTAGGAAGATCATGAAACATGGCTCATCATCTACTAAATGCTTCTTGCTTTTTTCTTCCTTGTTCATGAATGTCACCTTCCATGGCTAAAGGATCTACCGCTTCCTTTGTTTTTGCTTCTGTGCCTTCACGTTTTGGCAGCAGACACACTGTACCAAGGTGGTGATTCCCTCAATTCTTCCAATACTCTAGTTTCCAAAAATGGGCTCTTCACTATAGGATTCACAAGACTCGGCTCTGCCGAGTCGAATGCTAGCTACTTGGGAATATGGTACAACAATGACACAAGCCACCCTTTTTGGCTAGCCAACAGAGCCAAACCCATAGCAGACAATTCAGGGGTTCTTGCAATAGATGGATCAGGAAATATGAAATTCACCTACTCTGGAGGTGATCCTGTTGAGTTCTATTCAAGTCAATCTTCTGCAAGCAATATAACAGCTATTTTAGAAGATTCAGGCAATTTTGTTCTCAAAGATGAAAATTCTGGCAGCCAACAGGTCTTATGGCAAAGCTTTGACTTTCCTACTGACATATTCTTGCCTGGAATGAAGTTAGGGATCAACCATAGAACTGGTCAAACCTGGTCCCTCATGTCGTGGTTGAGCGACTTAGCACCCACTCCCGCTGGTGCTTTCACTTTTGAATGGGATACTAATGGAAAGGAGTTGGTCATTAAGCGGCGAGATGTAATTTATTGGACTTCCGGACCATTGAGGAGCAATACTAGTTTCGAAAGTCCTTTTCTGGATGCAGCGGTTCTTGATTTCAGTTTTATTAATGTTTCTAACGCAGACGAGGATTACTTTATGTTCACAGTTTCTGAAAATCAATTTACTCCTCAGGGTCAAAGGAATTTTTCAATGTGGCAGTTGAGATCTGATGGGGGCATCGAAGATCTAACTACTGGACGAGTATATGGGGGCTCATCATGTAAAGGAAATAATAAAGATGGTGGTTGCGAGAGGTGGTCAGGACCGGCATGCAGGAGCAAAAGGAACAGTTTTGAATTGAGACGAGGTTACTTTGTTAACACAGTTCCTAGTAAGGTCGACGATAATTCTAGTCTTAGCATTAGTGATTGCATGGACATCTGCTGGAAAGATTGTCAATGTGTTGGTGTTCCTACCACAGGCAATAATGCCAACAATACTAGCTGCACGTTTTTTCATGGAAGCTTTACACAAGACCAGAGTGGAAATGCAATTCAATACCACATCATTGTTCAAGGCTCTTCAGGTTAGCTGTTCTTTCGTTTTCTGGGTTCCAATTTGTAACCCCACAATGCAATTAATTTTAAATAAATTGCCATTGGATTTAGGGAAAACGAATTGGAAATGGATTGTTTTAGCTTTTGTGGGATTTGTTTCGTTGCTGGGGCTCGCGGTACTCTTGTGTTATCTGATAAGGAGAAGCCTTGGAGGTAACATTTTCTAAATAACAAACAAATTTACTGATTTTTTTATTTTTTATTTTGCTTTTATAAGCATTAAGACTTGTTGAATTCCAAGATTAGCTTACTTTATCATACCAATCTGAGCAGATAAGAACCTATCTGAGTTGCTGACATTGGATTCAACGAATGATACGCTTGAACTCGAAAATGACGGAAACAAGGGCCATAATTTAAAGGTATATAGTGCAGCAACAATTATGGCTGCTACAAATTCCTTTTCTGCAGACAATAAACTTGGACAAGGTGGCTTTGGACCAGTTTACAAGGTAGTCTGTCATAAATTACTTCAAGAAGGATTGAAGAACTTATTAACTTTGTATCTCGGGCCAAGTATTGAGCTGAGAGCTGTTTTACTTCAGGGGACATTGCCGGATGGGCGAGAGATAGCTGTAAAAAGACTGTCTAGAAGTTCAGGACAAGGGCTGGTGGAATTCAGAAACGAGCTTATACTCATAGCTAAATTGCAACACATGAATCTTGTCAGGCTCCTAGGCTGCTGCATTCAAGGGGAAGATAAAATGTTAGTGTACGAATACATGCCTAATAAAAGCTTGGATACATTTATGTTTGGTAAGTTAATTATGCCATCATACTATAAAGTGAATGGATCTCTGTTCTTGCAAGGTTTTGGACTTAATAACATTGCTGGAATATATTCACTGTTATGTTTTAAATGCAGATCAATCAAAAAGGGAGCTCATAGACTGGAAGAAGCGATTTGAAATAATTGAAGGGATAGCTCAAGGTCTCCTTTACCTTCATAAGTACTCGAGATTGAGGATAATTCACCGAGATTTGAAGGCTGGTAACATACTACTTGATGAAAATCTGAACCCCAAAATTTCTGATTTTGGCATGGCAAGAATTTTCAAGATCAATGATTTAGAAGGAAATACAAACCACATTGTTGGGACGCGGTAAGTATATATTTACAGTTCTATGTGTCATTACTCTGTTAAGTGCTTTAAAGTAACAGAACATTCACTGTGTCCATACAGTGGTTATATGTCCCCTGAGTATGTCATGGAGGGCATTTTCTCTGTGAAATCCGATGTCTTCAGTTTTGGAGTTCTACTGCTGGAAATTGTGAGTGGTAGAAGGATCCATGGCCTCCTTGAAATAGACGGCCACCCTCTCAATCTTGTGGGATATGTAAGTTCATTTCAAGCAACCTCATGAATGATAACATTGCTAGCTGCATAAGCTTTTAATTTTAACATTAAACGTAAACTTGGTTCAGACATGGGAGCTATGGAAAGCAGGTAACCCATTTGAGCTGGTGGATCCAATACTAAGAGAATCTTGCTCTGAAGACCAAGTCTTGAGATGCATTCAAGTGGGCTTGCTATGTGTAGAAGACAATGCAGTGGATAGGCCGATTATGTCAGATGTTATATCAATGCTAACAAGTGAAGCACAATTACCTCTTCCCAAACAGCCTGCATTTTCAAGTGCAAGAAGTATCGTGGAAGAAAACAGCCTGCATTTTCCAGCAGAGATTAGTACTTCCATAAATAATGTATCTCTGTCAACCATGGATGCGAGATAAAGGTTAATTAGAGCGTTAGATGGTTTATGTCTCCTCACAATCTTGTATGTCATGTCGTATTGGAGCAGTCACATTCTCCATTAGTATTTTGCTTTTTCAATGCTTAGTCTTTTTTGCATATATAGAAGTTTTTAACAAGGTTGTGTTTTATATTATATGTACCATTATTCGTTATGATATCTAATAAAATAATGAAGAGAATTAGCTTTATATATATATTTGATAAAATCTAAGATATGCAAATAAAAGTTTATTTATATAATGGTTATTGGATTGTTTAATTATACAAGTATCTAAGTGTTTTTTTATTTACATTTAAGAGTTGTTTTTAGTGTGAAAAAACATGATAAAGAAATTTGTATATTCAGTTTTTTTTTTATTTATGTTTTGATGTTTAAGATTGGATGTTTATTTTTATGATTTATTTTTTTATCACAATTTTAATATTTATTATTTTATTTTAATATTTTTGTATTTTTTGTGTTTTTTTTTTTGTGATTTTAACCTCACATTTTTTTTTACATAGTGCTTTTAGTTTTATAACCAACGTCATAGTTTAAAAAGTTAACATTAATAGTAGTTGAGTTTTTCTATCTTATTTTTTTTTATATATAAAATTATTATATTCTCATTTAATTTTTACTTTGTTAACAACTAAGATCATTTAAATGTTTTTGGAGTATTGTGAATATATATTTTCATAATAATGACAAATGTTCCTCTTTTGCTTTGAATCATTGTTTTTTTAATGTTTAATTGCAACAATAAAATGGAAAACTCTAAATTAATTGCAAAATGGCTCTTCAAAATGTTAAAAATAATTAAAATTAAAAAAAGATGTGTTTGACAAAACATAATAAATAAATAAAGATTATAAAAAATAGGTTATGACATGTTTGCTAAACACATCCTTGATTAAAAAATACATACTAAAAACTTATCTTGAAATTGTGTTTGCCAAACACATCTTAAGATAATAGAAAAAACATTTTTTGTTTGGTAAATTTCCATTAGGCTGAATACAGCCTTAAGGTTTTCAAAGGCTCAACCCAGCCACACGTGTTGGGCTCCTTAGCCAAGTCTAAAACTAGCAGAAGCCTGGTCCGAAGGAAATGAATGGGTGTAAAGAAAACTAAATAGCCCAACCTTCTTTTTCTTTCACAACAGAGGAATTTTGGAAACCCAATCCATAAAAAAAGGAACAAAAAAAAGAGCTTCACGTTTCAAGGATCAAAACCAACATTTTACATTAACTTTATTCGGCCGTAGCCGATCTTAGTCTAAGAGAACTAAGGATCCCTCTCTTTCTTATCTTTTTCTCTAACTGATTTTTCTTACCACACACTCATTGTCCACATGCTACACATGCCATAAGTGTTCATCAACCTCAAATTTCAGAATCCCTTCCCATCACATGACCAGCCACTCTAGTTTGGAATCAATGATTTCTTTGTTTAACAATTTTTTTGTGTGTGTTTCTTTCAAGTTCAAAGCATCCTATTTAGCTTAACTAACCTTATTTTTATCAATTTCTACGTTTCCCTCAATCTTCCTTCAAGAACCCTAATTAATAAAATCTGAAATTTGTATATAATTCCTCCTTAATTGTTAACTTGTTTTATACAATCAAGTCTAGTAAATTGATACCTTTAGAAATTTTATAATTTCATCCCATGTAAATTGAATAGTTTGGCCCCTATTCTCAAGCATGCAGACGACCCCTTCTTCTTTTTCTTCGATTATGCACTTGTTTTATCCTTATTAGAACCCTTGTTGTTGGTTGTCCTCTCTATTTGGAGTTTCTAGGTTTGTATTCCTAAGTGATTTCGTGTTTTTCCTCGACTTTGCACTCTTTCTCCCCTTTTTTTCTTTTGTTTTCTAGCTGATTAGTACTTAACAATACATTTTTATCAAGGTTTTATATCATTATTTTGCACTTGAAGTATCAATAACTCTTTAACTAAAACATGTTTTATAATATCATACCTAATAATATAAGATACATTTAATTTATGATAAATGTTCATCTTAAATGCAGGCCTATCACATAAATAAAAGGATTTATTGATGAGTTTAAGTATTGAAATTGAAAGGACAAAGAGAGGGCCAAACTTAGAAAATAGATGTCGGTGCAGTCCAAACTGGAATATTATTTGGTAATTGGGTCATATCTCGAGTTCTAGATGTTCAAATGACTTCAAATTTTTGGACAAATTCGGTAAGACATAGGCCTACAACTTTCATGTGGAGTCCAAGATTTAAATAGGCTGTTTTCAAGTCCAAATTATAGCAACAACAGAGAAGTTCAAATATGTCCAACAACTCAGACACTGTTCAGTGTTCAACTTATATCTAGAGTTCTAGAAGTCCAAATGACCTCAATTTTTTTTTTCTGAAAAGATAAGACAATTTCCTATAACTTTCATGAGTAGAAGCGGTTCCAGTTCTGATGCTAGCAAAGATGTTTTATTCATTGCTAAGTTTATTATGTCAAGGTGAAAAGGTTACACTAATGGTGTAAGAATAAGTATGGTGTAAACTCAACATGGACCTTAATGTTTTATATTAACATGTCTTATCTTTTTATCTTACTAATTCTTAATACCTTGCTTGTTAAAATATTAATCTATATTTGTGTTGTTTAACACTTGGTACAACAAATGCTTGGCACTCTCATAGCCCAACCGTATGGTATTACCTACACCTGTGCTATGAAAGGAACTTGATTTGTAGATAACATAAGTTAGCATAATGAATTCTTGATAATATTTAAAAGTTTGGTGTTATGTAAATAAGATAATTAATATGATCATGTTAACAATTTATAATGAGCTATTAATGACAAATCATCCGATTGGAACCTCTTTTGTATATGGTTTCTAGTTGAGTAACAAAAGTTTATACTATACTTGTTTAAAATACCATTAGTGGATCCTCTAACCTTGACATTTGTTTTTATAATTGTTTAATCCTTACATTCATCTTTCATCTCAAAGTTCTCGTTAATTTCTTCTTCTTCTTCATTATTACTATTACTATTACTATTACTATTGTTATTGTTGTTGTTGTATTATTGTTGTCTATATTTTATACAATTAATCTCCCTGTGGTTTGACCACGGTCTTGCCAAGTTATTTGTTACTTTAACACTCTTACACTTGGGAGAAGACATCAATCTTTTGGTCGTGTCACCAGCTGACTATGAAAGAGGAATGAATTGGGTATTTATAGCCCTTATTCATCCTAATTATACACTAGCCCCTATTCTTTCCTTTTCTTTACAATTTGAATCAGATTCATTATGTCTTTATATTTTCCTATTTAATTTCTTAATTATTACTTTTATTTATCATGTATATAATAACATTTTTAATTTATTTCGTATAATAACAATAAATATTTTTTTATAGCATTTTATAAAAGTTAAACCAAAATTATAAATATGAAAAACAAACTTACTTATCAATAACTTTAGAGCTAGATGGGATATAGATAAGACTACTCTCATAGTACACAATACACTAAGGGTTAAAAAAAATTAGTGTTAAAAAAGAATGTCAAGAGGCCAAAAGTGTGTTTTAAAAAAAATAAAAAAGTGTTATGATTTGGATCATAGACTCAGTTGGGTCCAATAAACTTGTTTTACCTTATAAGATGACAAAAAAAAAGGTAATGATATCAAATGAATCAAATTAAGAAAATAAGAGTGCTTGTGATAAAAAAAAAGTGTTTAATAAAAGGAAAAACAACAACAAAGATAAATTTCAATCTAATCGAGCACAGTAGAAAAAAAGTAAAAAAGAAAAGGAAAAAATTACCTAAGTTGTCACATGTGTGCAGTATTGCGACAATCATCTTTCTGGATTAAGATTTTTTATGTGAGAAGAAAGAACAAGGAATTCTTATTTTTTATTAGTTAAAAAGATTTGAAATCAACCACATAGTATTTTGATCGCTAAAAACCCTAAATGATTTTTAGAGTTTGGATAAGAAGACTAGTTGTGTAAAAAAAGGATAATATCACCCCTAGTATTGCACGTGTGCGGCGTCATTATAAGCGTTACAATGAATTCATCTTTAAAACCTGTCATGCTTTGAGCAAGTTGAGTGTTGATTATCTCTTGCTTTTCAATGAATGCATGCAATGTTTCCTCAAGATTTTTTCTAGGAGGTGGAGCATAATGAGGTGCATATCCATGAGAATTTTGAAAATTATTGTGTGCTTGGAATGGTGGCTGTGAAGTTTGTGCATTATTGGTATCACTCTTCTAATTGAAATTTAGGTGATTTCTCCATCCAGGGTTATATATTTGCGCGTATAGGTTATGATTGGGCCTTTGGAAACTATTTAAAGTATGGGCTTGTTCATGGAGGCATTCCTTGAAAGAAGACAAAGTTTGACTAACATTGGTTGTATGTTCATTTGTTTCATAGATTTGACACACAATGTCTTAAACATATTTTAATTGTCCACTCTTTTTTAATTCTAGTGCCTCGACTTTTCTAGCTAAAGATGCAAACTTGTCTTGGATGTCATGATCTTCCCTAAAGTTATACATACATCCACTAGATGTATGAGGTTGGGTTTTACTTGGTGCCTCATAAGTGTCTATAGTGTCCCAATTTTGCGCATTTTCATCTAGCAAGTCTAGGTACTCTATTGCTTCATTAGGGTCTTTATCTTCAAAAGTTTCATTGCACATCAATTCCACCATTTGCCTATCTTTAGGTGTTAACCCTTTATAAAATTGTGAAACCAATCTCCATGCTTCAAAACTATGATGAGGGCAAGTATTAAGCAAGTCTGGATACCTATCCCAACATTAGTAAAATGTTTCACCTAGTTTTTGAGTGAAAATGGTGATTTGTCTTTTGATAGAGTTCGTTATGTAAGATGGAAAAAACTTCTTTAAAAATTATTGTTGCATTTCATCCCAAGCACAAATGGATCCTGGTCTCAAATTTTATAGCCATATTTTAGCTTTATCTTTTAATGAAAAAAGAAAAAGCTTTAATCTAATGGTGTTCATGCTATAATTTGAGTCATTATAAGCATTACAAACTTCTTCAAATTCTCTCAAATGCAAGTATGGATTTTCTAGAGCCAAGAAAAGAAGGTAAAAGTTGAATAATGACTGGCTTAAAATTAAAATGAGATGCATCAAGAGGAAAATATATACATGATCGCGTAATTGTTCTTGTTGGATTCATGTAGTCTCTAAGTGTTATAACCTGATTATTCTCATTAATCTTGTCGCACGTCGGAAAATCCGCGCGGCATCGGGCTCGGCGACTTTTTCATCTTCTGTCGTTTGCTTGATTTAATTCGTTGGGAGTCCCCACCTAGTATTTCATTGAAGGCTACTAGGAAACCCGAGTGTACTGGTCTCGTCAGAGATTCACGGGTAAGGGACTGGTTGTGGTTAGGGAAGGTATTAACACCCCTAACACACCCTACCTGGGCTAAGCTGCTTCGTAGACTTGATGTGTTAAAGAAGTTTTAAAATTCGGTTCATCCATCGAATTTTAGAAAATACAACTTACATGAAAGTTCATATTCTTTATCCGTGAACAAATCAGAATATTAAATTCTTCTTTATTCTTGCAATTTTATCATAAAAGAAAAACATTCATAAACAAAATAAACACCACACATTCACTTTCAAGCTTTATGGACTTGATATGAATTTAAAAATAAAATTTTAGCTCAATTCTAAGGCTTTGATAAATCAGTTATTAATTCCCAAAATATACGTAGATACATGTTCTACATTTTTATGGAAAATACAACATGATTTTTATGGAGCGGGCGCCGCTATTGAGGGAAGATCGGTGGAAATGGGGTGGCTGTGGCTATGGCTTGGTGGAGGCCAACTGAGGGGAGAAGACGGGTCGGTCTGGTGAGGTGAGGGAGCGACCAACTGGAAAGGGAAAGAGGAGGCGACCTCAAGAGAGGGAGAACCGGCTGAGGGGGGGCAGCTGTGTTTGGCTGAGGGGAGGCTGGTCTCGCCGCTGGTCTGCGGGGGCTGAGAGAAGGAAGAGGTGAGCGGTTTGGTTTCCAAAGGAAGGGGAAGGCTGCTGTGTTTGAGGAGAGTGAGAAGGGGGTAGCAGCCGGTTGGCTGCTGAGGGAGAAGAAGAAGAAAAAAAATCTGAAGGGGGGTGGGCTGGCCAGGCGGTGGCTGCCTTTCAGGTGAGGGAGAAGAAAAAGTTCAGCTTTTAGGGTTTTTGTTCTTCTCCCCCTTTAATTGCAAAATTACCCCCCCCCTTAAATGTGTTGAGAAGACTAGTATTTTTAGGTAAAATGTTACTAGGTTTTGCAACTTGGTCCCTCAACTTCTTTCTTTTTGTAAATTTGATTCTTTCTTAATTTGTTTGTATTTTTTGAAAACGAGCAATATCAATGTCAACTCAATGAGGAAAATCAATGATTTTAAAAATAACGCGTGAAAAGTCGAACGCGTTCGAAAATCTTTTGAAAATTAATTTTTTTAGACGACATTGAAAATGCTAAACACGATGCAAATATATTAAAAACATAATTTTTTTGGATTTTTGTTGTTTTCGCTATTTTTGGATTTTCCGAAAATTTTATCAAAAAGGTGGGTCAAAAATTGGGTAACAACAAATCTCATTATAAAGCAATTGATTATCCTATTCAGCCATGTTTTCTAAAGAAGATGAGGATACCCTACAAAGTCTATCATTTAATATACGTGACCAAACTCTCATGCACATGTAGGAAGAGAATAAAAAGAAGAAAAGAAAAAGAAAAAGAAAGGAGATAAAACACAAGAAACAAAAGTTAGATAAAAGAAAAGTGAAAGGAGAAAAATATAAAAAAAATTTATAATTTGTACAAAAATTTACCTCCCCGACAACGGTGCCAAAAACTTGACACGACCAAAAGATTGATATTTTCTCCCAAGTGTAGGAGTGTCGAAGTAATAAATAACCCGGTAAGATAAGGGTCGAACCACATGGAGGTTAATTGTATAAATTATAAATAATAATAATAATAATAATAATAATAATAATAGAGAAGAAGAAGAAGAAAAAGAAGAAGTTGACGAGAATTTTAAGATAGAAGATCAATGTAAGGATTAAACAATGATAAAAACAAATGTCTAGGTTAGATGATCCACTAATGGTATTTCAAACAAGTATAGTATAAACTCTTATTATTCATCTGGAAACCACACACAAAGGAGGTTCCAATCGAATGATTTTTCATTAATAGCTCATTATAAATTGTTAACATGATCATATCAATTATCTTATTTAAGTAACATCAAACTTTTAAATATTGTCAGGAATTCATGATGCTAACTTATGTTAACAAGAAATCAAGTTCATTTCATAGCACAGGTGTAGGTTATACCATACGGTTAGGCTATGAGAGTGCCAAGCATTTGTTGTACCAAGTGTTATACAACACAAATCTAGATTAACCATTTAACACGCAAGGTGTTAAGAATTAGTTTATGCATATATCTAATTAAATAAATTAAGAACTATTTATACAATAAAAAAAAATTAAGTTTGATCCTAACCTAGTAGAAGGTAACCAGCCAAACTCGTGACTTTGGTCATTGTCTTAATTGGGTTCAACATTGTTTTATAATTTTTTATTTAAAATAAACACCTGTCGCACCCAAAACAAAAAATCAGCGCACGGCATCGACTGGCGATTTTTCGTCTGTATGGTTGTGTTTGAATTGGTTCGTTGGAGTCGCCACCTAGTAATTGATTGCGGGCTACTAGAAAACCGGATGTACTGGTCTCGTCAGAGATTCGCGGGTAAGGGACTGGTTGTGGTTAGGGAAGGTATTAGCACCCCTAACGCACCCTACCTGAGGTAAGCTGCTTCGCGAATTTGATGTGTTAAAGAAGTTTTAATAATTGTCTTTTCATCGGAAATTAGAAATATCACTTACGTATAAGTTAATAATTCTTAACCGTGATCCGATCAAAATATTAAATTCTTCTTTAATATATTTACAATTTTATCATTCAAAACTATATACAAATAAATAAAACAAAAATACAAGCACACACATACACTTTCACTATTTTATTTTTGTTTCTTTTCTTTTTCTTTTTCTTTTTCTTTTCTTTTCTTTTACATCCATATTTACAAAATACAAATTACAAAAACTGAAAACTAAACAAATATTACATTAAACCATTTGAAAATTACAAAATGACCCAAAACAAATTCAGGAACAATTCTGGGCTGTCTGAAACTAGTTTTCCAATTGCTGCAAGGCTGTCACACAATCTTTTGAAGGTGCGGATATGCTCTTCCATGGACTGATTTTCATGTTTACGGAAGTAGGTAACCTGCTGCCGAAGTGTGAATTCACGTTCTTATGAATCCTTAGCATATGCATTCTTCAATTCTTCCCAAACAGCAGATGATGTTTCTAGTCTAACAACAAGACTAAGTGCTTCTTCAGACAAAGTTCCAATAATCCAACCTCGAAGGAGTCGGTCAGATTTTCTCCAAGTGATGAAGGCTTCTGTTAGGACTGGTGCTGTATTTTCTGTGTGCAGGTTGTTGATTGAATCTTGTGTGTTGTATTTTGTTGGTGCAAGAACTTCATTGGTGAGATGCTCAACAAGCTCCTGACTTTCTGCAAGAGCCAGAGCTTGTTCTCTCCATAATGGGTAGTTTGTTTGGTTAAGTTTGAGGGTAATAAAGTTACCAACATTGAAAGACAACGAAGTCATTGTGAAGGATGTGATTGTGTTTGATATGTGTGTGCTCACTCAAGCTCTGATACCAAGAGAAAAAGCTGAACAGGGGATGCAGTAGATGAAGGATATGTGTTTACTGCAATACTATTGAGCATACAAACGTGAGCACAATACATTAAACTTTGTACAGGATACTCTTTATATATAGAGTAGTAATTAGCTATTGCCTTTTCATTACTTATTTCTTTCTATGAATACAATATTCCTTATTTATATATATATTGATTTGTTTCTGATATAAGGTAATTGTAGTTTCCTTCTGTGAGAGGTGTGCCATAGCTGTAATTTCCTTCTTTGAGAAGTAGCCGTTGGTTGAGGTAGCCACAGCTATGATTTCCATGTATGGTTAATTACCATTCTGAATAGTAGCCGTTGGAGATGTTATTTCAGAATGGTTGGTGACGAGAGTGAGGATCCTGTGGTGCTGCTGCTGTTGTCTCCTGCTGCTGCTGCAATTGCTGGCAAAGGTGAGGATCTTGTGCTGCTGCAGAGTTGTTTTGTTGCTGTTAATAAGCTTTACACAAGACCAGAGTGGAAATGCAATTCAATACCACATCATTGTTCAAGGCTCTTCAGGTTAGCTGTTCTTTCGTTTTCTGGTTTCCAATTTATAACCCAACAATGCAATTAATTTTAAATAAATTGCCATTGGATGTAGGGAAAACGAATTGGAAATGGATTGTTTTAGCTTTTGTGGGATTTGTTTCATTGCTGGGGCTCGCGGTACTCTTGTGTTATCTGATAAGGAGAAGCCTTGGAGGTAACATTTTCTAAATAACAAACAAATTTACTGATTTTTTTATTTTTTATTTTGCTTTTATAAGCATTAAGACTTGTTGAATTCCAAGATTAGCTTACTTTATCATATCAATCTCAGCAGATAAGAACCTATCTGAGTTGCTGACATTGGATTCAACGAATGATACGCTTGAACTCGAAAATGACGGGAACAAGGGCCATAAAAAGACTGTCTAGAAGTTCAGGACAAGGGCTGGTGGAATTCAGAAACGAGCTTATACTCATAGCTAAATTGCAACACATGAATCTTGTCAGGCTCCTAGGCTGCTGCATTCAAGGGGAAGAGAAAATGTTAGTGTACGAATACATGCCTAATAAAAGCTTGGATTCATTTATATTTGGTAAGTTAATTATGCCATCATGCTATAAAGTGAATGGATCTCTGTTCTTGCAAGGTTTTGGACTTAATAACATTGCTGGAATATATTCACTGTTATGTTTTAAATGCAGATCAATCAAAAAGGGAGCTCATAGACTGGAAGAAGCGATTTGAAATAATTGAAGGGATAGCTCAAGGTCTCCTTTACCTTCATAAGTACTCGAGATTGAGGATAATTCACCGAGATTTGAAGGCTGGTAACATACTACTTGATGAAAATCTGAACCCCAAAATTTCTGATTTTGGCATGGCAAGAATTTTCAAGATCAATGATTTAGAAGGAAATACAAACCACATTGTTGGGACGCGGTAAGTATATATTTACAGTTCTATGTGTCATTACTCTGTTAAGTGCTTTAAAGTAACAGAACATTCACTGTGTCCATACAGTGGTTATATGTCCCCTGAGTATGTCATGGAGGGCATTTTCTCTGTGAAATCCGATGTCTTCAGTTTTGGAGTTCTACTGCTGGAAATTGTGAGTGGTAGAAGGATCCAAGGCCTCCTTGAAATAGACGGCCACCCTCTCAATCTTGTGGGATATGTAAGTTCATTTCAAGCAACCTCATGAATGATAACATTGCTAGCTGCATAAGCTTTTAATTTTAACATTAAACGTAAACTTGATTCAGACATGGGAGCTATGGAAAGCAGGTAGCCCATTTGAGATGGTGGGTCCAATAGTAAGAGAATCTTGCTCTAAAGACCAAGTCTTGAGATGCATTCAAGTGGGCTTGCTATGTGTAGAAGACAATGCAGTGGATAGGCCGATTATGTCAGATGTTATATCAATGCTAACAAGCGAAGCACAATTACCTCTTCCCAAACAGCCTGCATTTTCCAATGTAAGAAGTATTGCGGAAGAAAAGAGCTTCAGCAAGCCTGCAGAAAGTGGTTCAGAAGAGACTGGTTCCATAAATTATGTTTCGTTGTCAACTATGGATGCGAGATAGCGGTTAGAGCGTTAGATGGTTTATTTCTCCTCAGATTTCGCATGTCTTCTGTCGTTTTGGAGTGGACACATTCTCCATCATTATTTTGTATAATAAATTTTAATGTAATAGATACAATACTAATGACCCAGTAGATGATTGAATTTAAACCTCGAATTATGTTAGATCACATTGCTTCAATAATATTTAAATTTATTTATTTATAAATTATAGTTGTTTTTAAAAATATATTTCATACATTTATAATATCATATAGGTAAAACCTTATGGAAATATAACTTACTAAAATAATTTTTTTGTTAAACTCTAAAATCAATCAAAACTTACTTGTTTTGATACGAGCAAGACAGATTAAAACGTTAGACTAGATCTTATAAAAATTATAGATAAAACCCTCACCTACTAACTCTTTCAGATTAACACGTTTTGTTTTGTTTTTTTTTCCCTTCCTCTCTCTCTCGCCCCTTCACTTAATTTGTGCTTTTTTTTTTTGTTCTCTGGAGATCAATATTATATACAACTTCATGAAAGTGCACAATGAAACATCCAATACAATTTAGTATTGATACTTGTTATTCGACCCGGACCCGTACTCTTTGTTGTAGGTTTTTTTTTTTTTTCTAGAAACAGAATTAGATACTTGTTTTTCCCCTCATGGAGACTAAAAGTCACACATCAGCTAATTATGTGCTATTTGTGTTTAAAATATGACTTGATATATTTTGAAAAGATCACTATAATTTTGTTAAGAACCGTGTCATAATCCTATTTCAAAAAAATTCAGAAAATAAAAAATATTGCCCAACTCGGAATTGAAAACAAAAATTGAATAAAATATATAGATATGATATCCTAGTGAGAAAGCGTAAGATAGACAACAATTGTGATGGTTAATATTGAATATAAAATATTAATCTTCTTATTATATTTATTTTTAGCTTGATGTTATTCTTGTACTAACAGTCAAATGATTGAAAAAATATATTTTAAAATGAATTTTTATAATTTTAATTTTTCATTATTTTGATACGTAGAATTTAACAAAGACAGGTGAGGTATAATGATTTTTTTATTTTTCTATTGTATTTGTTATATATAGAGTCTAAGTATTTATAATACAGAAAAGAGAGCTCGCTGATAATACTGCACACGTGCCTTATAAGTGAGGGAGGAATGGGGAGAGGCGGCCATGGTGGCTAAGACAAATCTGAGAAAGGAGTTTAGAAGGAAGAGATGAAAGGAATGGACTGAGAAGAATCTTTATGAAATGACGTAAGTCATTGGCTCTGATATCATGTAAAATTTAACAGAGACAGATGAGGTAAAATGGTTTTTTTATTTTTTTTTTGTTGTGTTTGTTGTGTATAGAGTCTAGATATTTATGATACAGTTATGAGTAAATCACTTCTACTAATTT
Organism: Populus tremula; assembly: GCA_964019445.1. Classification (NCBI taxonomy): domain Eukaryota; kingdom Viridiplantae; phylum Streptophyta; class Magnoliopsida; order Malpighiales; family Salicaceae; genus Populus; species Populus tremula. Next base: position 47,832,188 of record CAXHTJ010000001.1, read on the forward strand.
GCTATACAAAACTCAAAAGTAGAATCTGAAGATGAAAATCAAGGCATTTAACATTACTGAAAATAAAGGTTCAGGATTGTTGTTATGTCTTCTTCGCTTGCTGAGGTTTGGCCTGATTTTTAGTTGCTGCATAATCTTCTACGAGATTAACGGATCTCAATTTAATATGATATATTCCATTAATTTTGGAGATGAAATTGAGATTTAAAGACTCTTTTCATTACTATTTTAATAAAAATGAATACATACATATATATATATATATATATAATGAAACTAATAGACCAAAATTGCTGGACTACAAAATTGCTCGTTTCCTTTCCTTTTTTCTCTTTTAATTTCTTGTATATTGGCCAGATAATATTTTTAGACCAGTAACTAACTTGTAAACGTTGACACTGTACAAGACTACAAGTATTCATCTTTTCCAAAGAAACAGGCAGGCCAAAATTATTTTGATTAATACAATTCATGCATGCAGGATCATTCAAAGACAGAAATGTCAGAGAAAATTACCAAACCAAGCCACCAAGTAAGAAAAATTAAGGAAACAAAACAAATAATATAGGAGAACAAGTCAAATTTCTTCTAAACTGGAACGTATGTATATAATATTGCGTTTTAAAAGTATTTTAAAAAAATTAAAATTATTTTTTAAAATTAATATGTTTTTTATATTTTTAAATTATTTTAATGTATTAATATCAAAAATAATTTTTAAAAAATAAAAAAAATATTATTTAAATATATTTTAAAATAAAAAATACTTTAAAAAGCTAATACGAAAAACAAAAGAAGGATAAATGGCGTCGGTTGAGCTACAAATTCATTAAATGAAAGGTAAGATTCTTTCATGATATTTCAGAACCATTGCACCAAATATCGTTATAGAGCTTTGATCATCATTTTCTAAAATGGTATACCGAAATTCCTGAAACATATTTTGCAATGATTCTAAGCATGTAAAACGCTCGAAATGGATCTAATATTTCCAAAACATTGATCATTAAATACCGCGACAAAGGATTTGAACAATTCAAGACCATGATTCCTATAATTCATGTGACTCGGACCTTATCCTGACATAACATGTAGTTGGCATATTTTATCGGTCAACTTATGATCTAAAAAACTCGGCAAAACTCGGAAAAGAGCTGGTTTTAATTTTTTCTCCATGCCAACAAATTTCTGGGAACGCTAAATCCTGATATATTAATTGATATCTACAGTTGTTTTTGAATAAATTATCTGTGAGCATGTCCATAATCAGTAAACAAATGAAACAATGAATGAATAGGGGGGTTAGTTTTTTTTTTCTTTTTCCCGAAGCATGTTAAAAAACCGAAAACTGAAAGGTTGCAGCCAAAGGAGGCGCAAAAATAAAGGTTGAGAGAGCTTAGGATTGTTACTAACAACCCGAAAAAACTAAAGGAATGATTAACATATCAAAGGATGGGCAAAAAATAAAGCTTGGGAGAGAATAGGCGTTGCGTCATATAGGGAGAGATTTTCCTCTTTCTCGTTTTAATTTTATACATGCTAGAGTACTATATATATATTTTTTTATCATACTAACTTATATTAAAATTTATTATAGAAATATTAAAAAACGTTTTTATTTTTTTAGTGGGGACATTAATATATATATAAACTATGTTCACACAAAAAAAATATTTTTTTTTAAAATGTGATAAAAAAATATTTTTAATTTAAATATTTCAATTTAAAAAGAGAAGATAATATCCTTTTAATATGAAATAAAAAAACATTTGAAATAATTTTTAAAATTTTATTTTTTATAACATGTATAGTTTATATCCAAATAAATTATTTTTTTAATTTTTTCATGTAATGCATTAAAAATTCAAATATATTTTTTAAAATTTTCAAATTGACCTATCTCAATCTAATCCATTAATCAGCTTAACCCTTAGCCGGGTTTGATAATTATACTTTTTTATTAGATAATTTTAGGAAGTAGCGGATGCTTTGACTACAAAATTTTCGTTTTCTTTTCTTATATTTTTGTGTTTTATTAATTTATTGTGCAATGATCAGATAATATTTTCAGACAAGTAATTAACTTCTAAACATTGACACTGTGCAAGTATTCATCTTTTCGAAAGAAACAGGCAGGAAAAAATCATCTTGATTGATGCAATTCATGGATTATTCAAAGACTGAAATGTCAGAGAAGATTACCAAACCAAACCACATGTAAGAAAAATTAAGGAAAGAAAACAAATAATATAGGAGAACAAGTCAAGTTTCTTTTACACTGCAACCTGAGACTTAATGAGAAGAACACGATAACGACACGTGGTGTCGGTTGAGCTACAAATTCATCGCGTGGAAGGCAAAATTCTTGCATGATTTTACAGAAACATTGAACCAAAGATCGATATTGAACTTTGATTATTATTAATTATAAAAAAAGTAAAAGAGTAGGTGATTCACAAAATACTATTCAATGTATTATTATTATTATTATTATTTTGCTTTTGATTTGTTTAAAAAATATATATTTTTTAATATTTAATTTATTAGAGATTAAGTTTTATAATTTGTTGTGGTTTGTTTTTTATATGATTATCTCAATCTTATAACATATGCTGTGGGTTTAGTGTGTTAATGTGGTTCACTTGGGTTTTTTTTTTTAATTGATATTTTTTTTTCAATTGCATCCTTCAACATTAGATTAATTACAAATTAGACTTCATATTGTTTCAATTTACTTTCTATTAGGTTATCTCGATCTCATGACCCGAATCACGAGTTTTGTAGGTTAATTTAGGTTGAATCGGGTCGTTTTATTATGCTCTTTTTTAAAATTGATTTTTTTTTTAATTTTATTCTTCAACAATAGCTAGATTGATTAGGGATTGTGCTTTATAATTTGTTTTGATTTGCTTTATATGAGGTTATCCAAGTTTCATTACCCCGAGTCGTGGATTTGACATAGTAACCTGGTTTGACCTAGGTCATTTTTTAATTTATTTTCTATGAGGTTATCCTAGTCTTATGACCCCGATTATGGGTTTGGCAGTTAACCTGAGTTGACTCTGGTATTTTTTGTGTTTTTTTTAATTGATTTTTTTTTAATTTCATCCTTCAACATTGAGTTAATTGGGATGAATTTTTTTTTTTAATGAAGTTATCAGTTTCATAACTCGGGTTGTGAATTTGTCAGGTTAACATGAGTTGACTTTTTTTTTGTCCTTTTTTAATTGATTTTTTTCTTTTCAATTTTGTCCTAAAATATTGGGTTGATTGGGGATTGAGCTTTTTGATTTGTTTTGATTTAATTTATATTGGGTTATTATGGTCTCATGACCTAGATTACAAATTTGACAAGGTAATCTTATTTAACCCAAGTTGATCTAATATATTGTCATCTCGATGTATATATAAAAGAATGTCATTTTGTTAAGCTAAGTTTTTACTTGTTGTCCATGTTATTTTTGAACTCATCAAGTTAATCAAGTCACATTAAATCAACCTCCATACATTTTAATTTTTTTTCTACTAGAGAAAAAGTTAGAAACACTTCAACATTTTTTTATTCAAAAAATTTTGGTCCTACCCGTTGCCAACAATCTAGTCATTTCTAAAATGGTATACAGAAATTTCCTGAAACATATTTTGCAATGTTTCTCAATCATAAAAAAGCTCGAAATGGATGTAATATTTCCAAAATACTGCTCATTCAATGCCGCGGCATAGGATCTGAACCATTCTAGACGATGATTGGATTCCATAAATAATAGTAGAGCTACAACAAGGATTCCGGTAAAAGAAGGTATCACCGTAGAAGGATCCCAAAGTCAACTTTGTTAGCTAGGAAAAATTGAACCTGAGGGGAGACTAGGCCATTCGACTGACTCAGGAAATTTCAACCTTCCCTCCATAACCACATAAACATAATACTCATAAACTAAGACATGTTAATCCTATCATATGTCTAGATTTTTCTCGGTTTTTTTTTTTTCCTCCATGGCTAGCAGAAGCCTTCTTTCCTCCAAAATCCTCTTGATCGTTTTGGTTTGCTTTTGTCCCACCTTTTCTTTAGCCGCAGACACACTCTACCAAGGTGGAGATGCCCTCAATTCTTCAAGTAGACTTTTCTCCAAAAATAGGCTCTTCACCTTAGGATTCGTAAGACTTGGCTCTACCGAGTCCAATGCTAGCTACTTGGGAATATGGTACCAAGATGATACAAGCCACCCCATCTGGATAGCTAATAGAGACAAACCTATAGCAGATGATTCGGGAGTTCTTGAAATAGATGGAGATTCAGGAACCATGAAAGTTGCATACTCAGGTGGGAATCTTGTTGATTTTTACTCAACTCAATCTCCCACCACAAAGTTAACAGCTACGTTAGAAGATTCAGGTAATTTTGTTCTGAAAGATGCAAATTCTCGCAGCGATCAGATTTTATGGCAAAGCTTTGATGATCCTACCGACACGTTCATGCCCAGAATGAAGTTAGGAATCGACCATAGAACTGGTAAAGTCCGGTCCCTTACATCATGGATGAGTGACCTGGTCCCAGCTCCGGGTGCTTTCACATTTGAGTGGGAGCCCAAAAGACAGGAATTAGTTATTAAGCGACGAGCTGAGATCTATTGGACTAGTGGACCATTGAGGAGCAATGGCAGCTTTGAAACTTTTCGGCCAAATCCCGGACTCGATTATAGTTTTCTTATTGTTTCAAACATTGACGAGGATTACTTTATGTTCACGGTGGCAAGAGACAAACTAACTCCTCCGGAGACGGGAAAGTGGCTGCTGCAATTTAATGGGGGGCTAGAAGAGCAAAGTAATGAAAGAACTTCTGGAGGCGACCTTTGTAATGGAAACAACATGGAAATGGGGTGTGTGAAATGGGATTCAGAACCTACATGCCGTAGTAGGGACAGATATGAGTTGAGAGCATGTGACTTTTTGGTAGAGGGAGGTGTTGCAGTTAATGATACCAATGCTAGTCTCAGCATTAGTGATTGCAGGGAAATCTGCTGGAAAGACTGTAAGTGTGCAGGCATTAATACCAGAGGCAGTAATGCCAACAACACTGGATGCACATTTTGGTATGGAATCTTTACGAAAGACCTGAGTGCCAGTTCGATTCTATACTTTGTAATTGTGCAGGACACACTACCAGCAGCAAGTAATGCTCTTCAGACCAGGCCAGATTTTGTTTTATCTGCAAGATTTTTTAATCCCCATACATGTTCCTCGTTGTTGTTTTGACTTTTATAGTACAATTCATTGATTTTTCTTCTTCAATTTTCCAGAGAAATCAGGGGAAAGGATCTGGATATGGATTGTAGTTTCTGTGGCATTTGTTCTATTAATGGCACTAGCAGGTATCTTGTGGTACAGGAGAAGGCAAAGACTCAGAGGTACGTAACCTTTTTTAAACAACAAACAATTTTTATAACCATTAGAACTTCATGAATTCTTAGATTAACTTAATCTATCATATCAATCTAAGCAGAGAAGTATCTGGATGGGTTAATGACATTGGATGCGATAAATGACACGCATGAGCTCGAAAGTGATGGAAACAAGGGACATAATTTGAAAGTATATAGTGTTGCAACAATCATGGCCGCGACAAATTCTTTCTCAGCAAAGAATAAACTTGGACAGGGTGGTTTTGGACCTGTTTACAAGGTAGTCTTGAAAAAAAACATCCAAGAAATGGATTAAGAAAACCTTGTTGATTTTATGTTGAAGTAGGATTAATGATCTATTTTATTTCAGGGAAAATTGCCAGATGGTCGAGAAGTAGCCGTAAAAAGACTATCAAGAACTTCAAGACAAGGGCTTGTGGAATTTAAAAATGAACTTATACTCATAGCTAATCTGCAACATTCGAATCTTGTCAAGCTCCTAGGCTGCTGCGTTGAAGGGGAAGAGAAAATGTTAGTGTACGAGTACATGCCTAATAAAAGTTTGGATTCATTTATCTTTGGTAAGCAGCACTATGAAGAGCTTTTTCACATGTTTCAAAATGTAAAATTCAAAGCTTTTAGACGTTGATCATTATGCTTGTTGGAATCTTCTAACTTTTGCCTTTATTTTGGAATACAGATCAATCAAGGAGGGAGCTGTTGGACTGGAAGAAACGTTTTAAAATCATTGAAGAGATAGCTCAAGGTCTCCTATACCTTCATAAGTACTCAAGATTAAGGATAATTCATAGGGATTTGAAGGCCAGTAACATACTACTAAATGAAGATCTTAGCCCCAAAATTTCAGACTTCGGTATGGCAAGAATTTTCAAGACTAATGAATTGGAAGCAAACACAAACCGCATCGTTGGAACTTAGTAAGCAATGAATCTACAACTTCATGTTTCTCTGCTCTTTTTTTAACTGAAAACATTCAGTTATCTTCACTCTTCAGTAGATTAACAATTCAATTGTTTGGCAAACACAGTGGCTATATGTCCCCTGAGTATGCCATGGATGGCGTTTTCTCTGTGAAATCTGATGCCTACAGCTTCGGAGTTTTGGTGTTGGAAATTGTGAGCGGTAAGAAAAATCGTGGCCTTCTTCAAATGGATCCCCCTCTCAACCTTGTGGGATATGTAAGTTCATTTCACTGTTGTTCAAAAGCGTATGGTATTATAGTACTTCTGCAAGTAAGCTTTCAATGTTTGCACTAACTAAATTTGTTTTCAGGCGTGGGAGCTATGGAAAGAAGGTAACCAATTTGAGCTAGTGGATCCAACATTGAGGGATTCTTGCTCTGAAGACCAAGTGTTGAGATGCATTCATGTGGGCTTGCTATGCGTAGAAGATAATGTGAACGATAGGCCTACAATGTCAGATGTTCTATCGATGTTAACTAGTGATGCACAATTACCACTGCTCAAACAGCCAGCATTTTCATGTGCATCATATAGTACGGACAATCAATCGAATTCAAGCAATGCAGAGGGCAAGGCAGAGGGGAGTTCATAAATTACGTATCAATGTCGTCTATGGAAGCACGATAGAGGTAAAGATTTTATCAAGTAAGAGTATTGAAATACTCACTTGTACAGAGTAGATAAGAGAATATTCTTCTTGGTCTTGGCACCAGAGAATTTTTTCGTAGCAGCAAATTCAACTTTTTTGACATTTTTGTTTGAAGGAACTAAGCATTTCAGCCCACTTTATACTTCTTGAAACTAAAAATAAGGCTGGGAGGATAACGTTCTTTATTGTTTAATGATTACAAAGCTACTTCAGAATTTTGTTTAAAAACTTAACAAATCTTCTTCCACCTTGCATGCGAATTACCATTCTTCCCTAGCTCTGCATTAAAGCTGCAGGCACTAACCCCTCTAGATACCAGAGCCGCAGGCTCAAACTCATCTGCATGTCACATAGAACATGGGATTTGGAGAAATGCTTAATGAATGAATACATAACTGTGTGATCGATTCAGCGACGGCCAACTATAACGTCGAACAAATCTTCAACCTCATACTTGTATTCCAGTAATATTTGTTGACGCAGACGCGTTTCACAAGTGCAAGTCCAAGAGCTCGTTGAAAGATCTTTCTTAGCCTTGGAATTAAGCCATTTTCATGTTCCAACAGAAGTATCGTTTTCGCATAGTTGTTAAAAGCAACTAGATAGCATTTCTCTGGCCAATGTAACAATTCTTGGAACTAAAGAAGGTTGGAGGCTACATTCTTGATTATTCTCAAGAGGTTATACACACACAAGAGAAAATGATGCAAAGTGAAAGGATTCGCTTAGTCCACTACATTATGGGACTACAATGGTACTATCTGGTTTTGGTTTAATTAGAAGCTTGATGATAGACATCACACTGATAATTAACGTGAGAATAAGACCAGCAAAGGAAGCAATGAGTGCACCACCACCATGGTCACAGAAGGTTTCAAACTTGTCACAGATCTTGTTCCACCTTGCATGTGAATTTCCATTCCTGCCTAGCTCAGCCATGAAAGCTGCAGCACTAACCCCTCCAGAAACCAGAGCCACTGTCATCTGCAAACATTTAGGCAAGATATATTTTGGTTAATAAACAGTTTTTCTCTTTTTGGAAGGAGAAATGTTCTGAGAATATTACCATATCTAAGATGGCAATCATGGCAAGGCGGAGCCCTTTGTAATCAAGCTTCTGTCCAAAAAGGTCTCCCATAATCATCACCAAGTTATGGACACTAGCCAATCCATTAGCTATCACAAAGAACCTGTACACCATATCTTAGACACTCAATGAGGAATATTGAACATCTCCATCCTAATTCCTATGTTTACGTACTTGCAAAGTAAATGAGTTAACAAGGCTTACACAAATGCTGGGGTATGTTGAAACTTGGCAGTGAGAGAGGCTTTTATCGGGGTACTCCCAACAGTGGCAACCACAAGAGTTTTAGTTTCTTTGTTGAGTCCCATCACAACTGTTGCAGCTGCTGTGGCAAAAAACGCAAGCAGCCTTAGCATCAAAAGAACCAATTTCCTTGTTTTTGGCTGTAAGCTAGAGTATCCAACCTCAAGTTTTTCTTCACTTTGCAAAGCCATTCAGACAAAAGAGAATAGAGAGATTGCGATAGGATGAATGGAGCAACTATGATGTTAGGCCTGGACAAGGAAGGCATTATATATAGTTTAAGAGAGAAAACAAAAATAGATGACCAAATTCTTTTGTTGAGTCTAGTAAGCCACAGGTACTGCTTTCGTTCATTGGGTGGTCTAACCATCAACTTAATCTCACATTTTGGTTTTGGTGGTTAGGAAGTCTCCTTTCCCTTTCAGTAGATATCAGTTTTGTTCACCAAAGGCAAGCTTCATGATTTTCTATGCCACTTGCTTGCTTTTGTTGGAATTGTGGAGGATTCTTCTCCTCAACAAATCCCAGGAATGTTTTTGGGGGCTAACCAAGAGAAGAACTTGGGTTATGTCAGTGGCTTATTTATTTGTACTTGGACAGGGATCGCTTTCGCTCTTCAGAGGGGAAATGGACTCCATGTCAACAAGTCCAGTTTTTTTTTTTTTTTTCTTTCTGGTTTTTGTGTTTCAAGCTACAAGCTATGATATACTGTGTGTGTATTTAACTTTAAAAAATATTAAAAAAAATATATTTTTATTAAATTAATGTATTAATATCAAAAATTAAAATATATATATATATATATTTTCAAATAAAAAACACTTTTTAAAATTACTAGGCTCTACAATACCAAACATTCCTTATATTTACAGAGATGTCATCCGTGGTGATCTCTTTCAATTTTATTTTATTTTTTTCTTAATGGAAAGCTTGTCTTCTCATTTTTCTTTCAGAATAAGCTAGAGAAACATTGGCTTGCCATTCATGAAATAAAACCCAGTCCAATCAGCCCACTTAAAGAACAGGAACAATCACAGCCATTTTTCTCGAAGAGTTTAGGCAAGTGAATATAACTTGCCAGACAAATTTACTTCGTACTGTGTTGAAGTCATTACATTGTTGAGAAACAAACCATAATGCTAAAACAACTACTTGGAAAGTCTCAAACTGGATTCTAATGATAGAACTAGATTCAATTATACAGAATTCTCTTCAAGAATCTAGGATTCCAGAAGTACAATAAGCATATTTTCCCTGCATACAGCATTTGATAGTTCACTTTGAAAAGATACAAGCACATTCACTCATATCAGTATGAACCTAACAATGTTTTGGTTCAGTAATCAAGGAGACAAAAACAAAATATACAAATGAATCAAATTTCATATCCTCAAAATGTACACATCCACACGTCAAATTTCTCCAACAGTTTGTGTATTCTAGATGGTTTTTGAACAAATGTTGCTCATTGGCTATTTTAAACAAAATATACACAACGAATTTTCATATCCTTCTTCACAGCGATAGCATGAATCTGGGCCATTACCTACCAAATATACAGCAAGATTTCAAAATCTCACCGGGTTATTTTTTTTCTGTAGTGACACCAACAACAACACTGCTGACCTGCAATTGATAGAGATCTTATCGGCACATATTCTACTCCAAAGGAATGAATGGAAAATCAAAGGACAGGAAAAATAAAACAGATTTTTCTAACAAGAAAAGTTGGAGTAATCAAACTGAGCTATACCAATTTGCCACTTTCATCAACAGACATGGGGTTTTCCACAACGACAGTTTGAGTCTGAGAATGGGGCAATGGCTACAGGTAAGAGAGCGAAAACAGCAGATTTACTTAGAACCAGATACAAAATAACCAAGATTTGAGGCATTGCCACCAGGAAAGAAAAGAGAGTCCAGTTGCTTACCATTGAAGTAGATGGTGCTGTTCCACCTATACCATTAGGTCTGTTTGCTGGAAGTGGAATTCTCATGTTAGCCATCTGCAAGACACATAATATAGAACAAGGGAGTGAAAAGATTATTGCTCACACAATGAGCAAAGGAGGAAAAAGTGAAGCGATCAAATAAATCATTCAGACGCCAAAAACAAAAATGTAAATGCAAAGCTATGGTATCTGTTCATGGTAACATGGACACTCTAGGGAATTGTCTAGTTCATGGAAATACAATCCCAAGTCTTTTCTTTACACGCGCACCAAGAGAAGAAAATTGAATTTCACGAAGCCAGCTATCCTGCTCCTTTGTTTATATTTATAATGATCTTAAATCAAGAAATACTGAGGAACGAATCCATGTCAAGAATTAGAAAAACATACAGCTCTTTTGGACTATTCCAATTGAATCAAGAGGTGTCTGGCAAGTAAAAAGAGCTAACATCCATTCAGAAGAGACACTTTTGTCAAAGAATAAAACACATTTATAATCGTTGCAGGAAAAAAAAAAAAAAAAAACTAAGAAAATGTCAAGGTTAGCTGTGCAACACAGCACTAAGCAAACTGTATCAGCAAACACTTAGAACCATTGAAAGATTTCCAAGTTGGGTCAATGTGGACAAACTTAGTTAAGTTGTGAAGACACTGGATATTGACATAGCAAAGAGAACTGGAAAATGAGGAGCTATAAGCCAATTGCAAAGGCATGTGAAAAGCCCATTTGAAACTTGTTAGGTGTCCTCAACTAACAAAATAAAAGATTTATGATCCTCATATGCATATATACCTTAAGGCTTTAGCTTCATAATGAGAGTTGATGGTTGGCAACAACTGCCAAGAAATGAATAATGCAATGTAGCAGGATGTAGAAAGGATGGGAAAAGTTTGTAAAATCTAATGATGGTAAAGGCAATCCATAAAAAGAGTGGCAATAATCATGTTAGATAAACTCCTTATGACTACAGGACATAATCCACTATCCATCCATTCCCTTTATATCTTGGTTGACCTAAGAATTCAAATATCTCAACCAGACAGTACAGATCATTACAGACATCCAGAGATTAAAAAAAAAAAAGTATAATCTAAATATAGATCCGTATAATTTGTAGGCATTGGAATATTAGATAAACTATTTGTTCATGAGAAAACATTAACAGGAGACAATCTTGATTCAATGTGCACAAATTCAAGGGCAGAGCTCACTTGTTAAGCTTTCATAAATTTTAGCAATTTTCCATGGAAGATTAGTGTGTGAAGTACTGAAGTTCATATCAGGATAATCAAATTCACTTAAATAACAGAAGCTCAAAACTTGAGCCAAAACTAGTGATAATTTTCAAGATTTCACAACCACTTGACAGGTAAAGACTGGTGCCCTAATATAATCGATGCGTCGATGCACTTACACTAACATTAGTAACATAGTGACAGACAGGACACTTGACAGATGGAGATCCATTTGGATACATAAGAGCAGTCCGGCAGTTCCCACAGTTGACATGAGCGGCCTGGTTATATCCTTCTCACATAGCCGCAAAATCAGAGAGAACAAATCAGTGCACACCAAACAGGTGAAATATAAAGGAAACTCAGTAGAATCGGTATATGCAATTTAGAAATGAAATGATACAAAGTAAGCAAATGAAGCCAATAAAAGCAATGTTTCCTGAGCCCATTCCCCAAAATCTAGTGCATGTCAGAGAAAATTTATCAGACAGCTTCCAGTTTCAATGACAATAGGTAAATTGGTAGAAACTGGGTATCAAAGTAAATACATGCCACCACTCTTAATAACCATAAATGCAACAGCTACTAATCTTTCCAAATGTTATCAACTTTAAAACTCAATAGCAGTTACTTGATAAAAAAGTAATCTAGAAAATACTGTCAACAACTATTAAAAGAAAGCAAGTGCTAGAAATGCATACGGCATAATGAGCAATCAAGTGAGGTAGAGTTTTAAAAACACATTCTCGTCCAATCACCATTCTTCCCACTACATCTTGAAGTCAGCTCATATAATTATCTAAGATCACTGCCCAGCTGATAGTTCTATAACATTTTCTTTTAGTGTTTTTTTTTTTAATGTTTTGTTAAGGCACAGACAATGTCCACCGAGGAAAAGAGAAATTCAAACATCTTACCAACCTACACCTTTATACCATAGACAGAAAAACAGGGCAAGACTATCTGTTGTTATGATGCAGACTAAATAAGTTAATCTGCAAATTACCAATTCAAATTAGCCAAATGTCCTGAGATAATTTTACATATCTTATTCATGAAATTTTGCATTTTACCTGGTGCAACGTTCACTACATGGCAGCAGGAGCATCTCACAGTTGTTGCCCCATGTGGATACATTAGCAATGACCTGCAACCTCTACATATGAGTTGAGCCATGTCCATCCCTGCAAGATTGCAGTTAGACCCAAATATCTTCTTACCATGCATTTTGATTATATCCAGGCTAAATTAAAATTCTCTCCACATCTTGATTTGTTTTACTTTTCTTTTTTTGATTTGTCCCAAAAGAGAATGAAACAAAACTGAGGCATTTTCTCATGAAAAATGAGGGGGGAGCGTTCATAACTATTTTAATTTTTACATATGGAATGTGGACATTTTGGGGGATTGGTTTTTTTTCATAACTAATTCTAATAATATATAGGTAACAAGGTTGTCTATTCATATCAAGAATCAGGGAAGAAGGTTCTGATGATTTAAATTACCAAAGCTTTTCATACTGTCTAACTTAGATACAAATGTGTATTCTCCACTACAAGTCTAAAAACAAGCTAGTGTCTTCATTTTCAGAAAAGCGCAAAATTAGCACTCAGTATAATTCATGGAAGGCGGATAAGGAATTTAGCATGAAGCTTCAATGCCCTGTGGGTTACACCAGGATTAGGCATTCCTATTCTCAAATCCATGGCAGATCTTAGATGGCACTCCACCATGCAGAAACAATCCAATTTGTCCACCAAACTGTGGTAAACTACATTAAGTGCAACAACTTCGACGAAACTCTAAACTCCAAAGCTAATCATCAACTCAAATCTGAATCAGCCTTCAAAAACATCGACTGCAAAACCAACCCATATCAACTATCTCGTCTAAAACCCTCAACTCCCACCTTTTCGATCAACAATTCTTCAAAACAACCATCTCCTAGAACACACACTAAAACAAAATTTCAGAAAAAAGGGGAAAAAAATTTAACATAGCGCTACCAATTAACAAACAACAACAAAACCCAAATTTTCAAAATAACCAACATTCATTGTGCCTGCGGTGAACATTACAAAAACCTAAAAACATTCACATAACAACATAAACATTAACGGGTTCAACAGACAAGCAAAAAGAGAGGGAATTGAATTATATACCAGGAGAAGGAATGGAAGTAACAGAACTACATAAAGCACAACAAACGTTAGTAGCTCCACTTGGATATAACAATACACTTGTACACCCTCTACACACCACCTGGCTTTGCATCTCTCTCTGTCTATCTTCCTCTTCCTCTCTACAACAAAACATCAAAAAACCCATGTCAGAAACATTAAAAAGAACCAAACTTTAACATCAAAAAATAAAATTAACAAAAAAAAAAAAAAACAAAGGGAAGGCGGGAATTTAACATTAAACAAGAATATCAATTAAAATTGGCAGTCAAAATTTAAAAAAAAAAAAAAAAAAACCTGTATTGCTTCAAAAAAAAATGAAAGACGAAATTGGATTTTTTTAAAAAAAAAAAAATGGGTTTTTTTATTGATTGATGAAATCGAGGGTATAGCTGTTTAGGACGGCGAATTTAATGGATTTTGATTTTAATTTCGGATTTCGGTAAGGAAAAAAAAAAGGAAGAAATCGAGGAGGTTTTGGTAATTGTCGTGAAGAATATGGTCAAATATTTGAGTACTGTAGTTAGAGAATAGAACCTGTCAACGGTATGAATTATCATTTTTTCTCTTTAAGCCCCAATATTTTTTTATTTCAAGAAGGTAACCTCTTTTTCCTTCTTTTTTTCAACAGAGAAGCTATTGGTTCAAAAACTTTCTTTATTTAGACTCTCTCATTAGATTTTAGATGGATTATTCATATGTGTGCTAACTATACATTCATAAGAAATTTCAATCTTGAGATATTTTATTGAATTTGAATTGAAAATTATAATATAAAAAGCAATTTATATATTATATAGATTGGTTTTTGTGAATAATTGTAATATAAATTAGGTATGTTTGGGAATGCGGTGAAAACAGTGTTTCTAAAAGAATTTAATTTTTTTTTGCTTAAAATAAAAAAAATATATGTTTTCAGATTGTTTTATATGTTGATATCAAAAATAATTTTTTAAAAAATAAAAAAAATTATTATAATGCATTTCTAAACAAAAAACATTTTAAATCATCACCGCTATTACAATCTGAAAAAATAACGTGGGAGTTGTTTTGAAACAACCTTGATTACTGAGTAAGTTCAAAGAAAAAAAAATCAACTCAATATTAAAATATAAAATTAAATAAAAATTTCATAATAAAATATAAAATTAGAAAAAAAGTCAAAAAAACTAAAAGAATTAAAAACTTCATATTATAAAATTAAAAAAAAATCAAAAACAATTCTAAATTTTTTTATTATATGTTAAAAAATATAAAAACTAATTTACTATCAATTCAATATTAAAAAATAAAATTAAATAAAACCTAAAAGAAATAATAGAAAAATAATGGACAAAAAGGAAGGAGACCCAAAAGAAATAAAAATTACATATTAAACAATGAAATTAAAAATAAATTAGGAGATAAAAAATTCAAATGGCTAATAAGAAAAAACCATGAGGTTGTTTTAAGAACTTAGATGTGTGGGTCTGAGAGAGGCCTGCATGTTTAAGCCTTTATTTTTAATTTTTTTTATAAGAGACGAAACAAGAGAATAATAATACACGAAACCACATTCTTTATAAACTAAAAATATTTATTAGCTTACACTAAGATTCCAACTCTCAACAAATGAGTTACAACACAAAACTTGTTTTCAAATTATTAAAATAATATATATATATATATATATATATATATATAAAATTTTCAAAAGAGTGTTTGTACCAGCTGAGTTATATTCTGTGTAAGCCAATTGTATTACATTCCACTGAAAGAATTTGCTTTGTGCATAAAGCTCCTCTGGTTTCCAGCTTGCGTTTTAACTCATAAAATATGTTGAAGAAAAAGGGCATTGTTAGGAATAGCCCAGCTTTGAAAAGATGAATTAACATGCTAATTTTGTACTGAATTTCTAATATATACAGATTACTATCTTAAAATATAAAATATAAAAGACATAAATATTATGTACTTTATATTTTGAAATTAAATAAATTAACTCTAAAATTATTTTAAAAACAAACTTATTTTATATTATATTATATATGTTTCTTCAACCAAACACACACATATTATATATTATCATTGATCACTAACTAATTTAGTGCCGATGTTGGCATATTAAGGTTATTAGATTTGCTATTGTTTAAAAACAAGTGGCTCTGACATAAAAAAACTACTTAGAAGTATAGTATAGTTACTTTTTAATATGTTTTTTTTTAAGTACATCAAAATAATATATTTTTTTATTTTTAAAAAATTATTTTAGATATTAACACATCAAAATGATTTAAAAATATTAAATAAATAATTTTAAACAAAAATTGTCCAACATAAAAACGCAATATCAAGGGGAGACTACCATGCTTAAAACTTTTTTTGTTCTCTTCATGTATTGAGGTGGTGTTTGCCTCTCCAGTAGGATATGGAGGAGGCAGTTTAAGCGTTCTTGGCCTTTCGACCACTCACTCCTGTAACCCAATTCTAGCCCAGAAGAGTACTGTAAAAGAAAGAATTCAGCTTCAAAAATGATGCAGAGAGAACCAATTGCAAGTACAAAATCAGAAAATCTTTCAATATACACACTTTTTTTTCTCACAAGTGGAATATGTGTAACACAAACAACGCCACTAATACTCTTGGCATTTTCATCATATGACTTTATGTAATAATTTACACCCAACAAGATTTTGCTCCAAGTTTTCCAAATTAAACGCGTCGAAGAGAGGCCAATCTTTTTTCAAGATCATCAACATTGGGAGGCTCGGGGCTGCATTCAAATTCAAATAAAAAGAGTTCATTAGGACAACAAACTTGTGGTGGGCAGCAAACAAATACCAAAATGTCAAAATTATTAGCCTAAGTTTTCTTTTTCTTTTTTTCCATCAAAGAACATATCCAGGACACCAAATCATTAGTGATGAGCAAAGACTTCATTTACATCTCCTTGCCGTCAATGGAAAACTTCAGCTTTGAAGAACTTGCATTCAGGTGCTGGCTTGAAGCTTTCTCACCAGTCTACTGTTAATGGAGAATGTTTTTATCATCACAGTCCCCCCCCACGGATTCAGAACCCCATCTGATTAAGTTCGATTGAACAAATTTCTGGACAAATCTCAATAAACACCTATCTCAGATACTTAGCCCGTGAAAGATACCCTTGGCGGTGTTCCATTATAAAAGCTAAACTGGTGCTACATCACCTCCCAACGAATTGCACCACATCACTCTTCCTTACATTCACACCCCACCCATCACCACCAACACAACTAGCATCATCCCAATGCACCATGATCCTAGCAAATAATATGTTAATATAAGGATTGGTGGAGACACCGGACCGTGCACACACATTATGGTCAAAGACAACAGAGTATAATCCAATGCGTCACTCGTTGGGGTATAAGGATTGGTGGAGATACCGGACCGTGCACACATTATGGTCAAAGACGACAGAGTATAATCCAATACGTCACTCGTTGGGGTAGATTGAGCATATCCAAGTTGATTTTATTAGATTTTTATTTGGTTTCGTTATTGAACTCTGTTTTATCCTATTTTAGATTTTATTTTATTTTAATGGATTGTTGGCTCAATCATCGATAATGTTAGGGCTTATACTTGTGAAATTGACATTTCTTTTACTGATTGATTAAAAAAATTTCACTTTTGCGATAGACACTTTCTCCTCTCATCTTATCTTATTATGGTTCTCCTTTTCAATTCATTGTTGTCCCGCGTCAATTTTAGTATCAAATTCTAGTTTTAGTTCTTTCTAACAATCAAACGATCCAACCACTGAACAGTCACCATAAAAGCATCTATGCACCCAAACAAGCCATAAAACAGTCGGCAACATTAGCCATACATGCCACAAACAACAAGCCCAAACAAACTATAAAATTGCCCAATCTAGAGTCAGCATCTATCATGGACCTGACCTTAAATGATGCATTTAAAACCATTCAAGAGTAAGCACAACTCATGCAAGCCTAAATGACCAACATTACTAAGAGAGTTGAGTGCACAGTGTAAATCATGATCACATAAAACAATGATTTAAAGAAGACAATTTTGTAAATTTTGATTATATTATTTATAAAATATAAGGAAGTTTCAAATAAATTCTACGTGAGAAACATTAATTTCTGGTATAAATCTAGAGCACAATCGTGTAGGGAATTCCGACCAGTGATATACTGATATTTGCTTTCTGGAGGCTAAGCACACTAACACAATATTTAACGTGGTTCGGCAAACCGCCTACATCCACGGGAGAAGCCATTTGATTATATAGGGAGAGAACAAGATTTACAACAATAGAGGAGGAGGAATCATCCCCTCTTTGGCAACTCTCAAACTCACTCTATTTCTCTCTTCTCAGTGCTGCAATGGCAGCTACTGCTGGCTACCTTGGCAGCCCACTCTCTCCTACATTTCTCACATCTTTTTTCTCTCTCAACTCCTCATTTTTGCTCTCTTTTGGTGCCTATTTATAGGCAAGCATGGTGCCATTAGCTCCAGCTCACCTTCAAAGAAGGTGGCTGGCTGCACATGGGTTGATACATTTGTCAATGGTAGGTGCAACTACCATTGACAAATGGTAACCCTACTTTGTAGGTTAGGTTGCCCATTAATAGCAAATCCCAACAATCACCCCCTTTGACATTTATATGGGCAATTGTCCTCTTGCTTCTTCAGCACAAGTCTGCATCCTGCAGCTCTTCCAAGTTTACCATTCCGAGAGCGTCTTTGGCCAAGTTTACAGGTACTCGCCAAACCTTTCAATCACCAGAGTTACCCAAGCACTCCTTTGCTCACTCCAAAGGATCACTTCAACCAGATGGTTTGTCACATCTCATCTGAAGAGTGTTAACGCTTATCTCTGGGACACAACATTCTCTTTCGAGCGTATCAACCATGCTCGGTCCGGAATTATTTATCAAGCCTCACACCAAGGCTTACAACACCCCCTCAAACGGATATTCCCAAGTGCGACAGTCATTGAGTATATAAATTTGATCACAAGCTCAAGTGTCTACTCATCCAGGAGTTGCGTCTGCCCTATGTTCCTCCTTAGGAACCACACCTTATTTCTCCATGAGTCTCTCACTCTTAGTCTCAAGAGTCCGGGTAACTATCCACCTTTAACCATGGGAGCAGCCCATTAAAGGTTGATTCATGCCATTAATGGGCAACCTAACCTACAAAGTAGGGCTACCATTTGTCAATGGTAGTTGCACCCACTATTGACAAATGTATCAACCCATGTGCAGCCACCTTCTTTGAAGGTGAGCTGGAGCTAATGGCATCATGCTTGCCTATAAATAGGCACCAAAAGAGAGAGCAAAAATGAGGAGTTGAGAGAAAAGAAAGATGTGAGAAATGTAGGAGAGAGTGGGCTGCCAAGGCAGCCAGCAGTAGCTGTCATTGCAGCACTGAGAAGAGAGAAATAGAGTGAGGTTGAGAGTTGCCAAAGAGATTCATCCTCCTCTGTTGTTGTAAATCGTGTTCTCTCCCTATATAATCAAATGGCTTCTCCCGTGGATGTAGGCGGTTTGTCGAACCACGTTAATATTGTGTCAGTGTACTTAGCCTCCAGAGAGCAAATATCAGTACATTACTGGTCGGAATTCCCTACAAATCGCGCTATTGGGACCAAAAACGGTAAAAAAAACTCTTGAGGAAAATTTTATGAATAGAAATCTCCAACAAATTAGTCTAAGACCCATGATGATTTGAGTAAATTATATGGCATGCAAAATTCAGATTTTCGGCGTGAAATTATCGATTATCCAATTTTATGATATAGAACGTATCTTTAAATCCGACCGTTAGATCAGACTAAAATTTTACGAGGGGTATTTTGACATATTTTTAATCTTAGGTTAAAATTTGAGGGCAATGACGAGTCAGTACAATGGACTAGAATTGGGGGAGCATTAGTGAGGCTAAAACGATAATTGATCCAGAATTAAACCTTATCTATTGTGCAGCTATTGTTCACGCAAAACAACAACCAATAAAGGAAGAGGGATTTCATTGTTGTCTCTTTTCAAAAGTCACTTGAGAATTTCTTTCAAAACTTGTGAGAAATGATGCATATTAATGATTTTTTAGGAGAGACACTAGGATGACAATGAGATGCTTGCTTTAGAGGAGAGGAGCTTAAGGGACATGTGTGGGTGTTAAAGAAGAAGAACAAATTGAAGAGGTACCTTGCAAGAACTCTTCAAATGAATGAGTCAAACTCCAATAAAAGTATTTATTTCAGGATAACAAACTTTGTATCTCTCAAATATTAGTACGTGATGTGCAGCATGATATTGATTTGGGAGAAATAAGACCATATAAGAAATGAAATGTTAATTTGAAAAAGCATTCAAATTAAAGAGTTTAAGAGCCTTGACAAGGGATATGAATCATATCTAGAGTTTAGAGAGGTATATATAGCTCTAAAAGAAAGACATCACCTTGTTGTAAATAGTTACTACCTGTAATCAGAGTATTTGTTTTAGGATAACAAACTTTTGTATCCCGCAAATATCAGTTCGTGATTTATTGATTTGGGAGACTCATGAAGGAGATCTTTTGGGGGAGGAAACATCAATTTTTATGTTAAAAAAAGACATTGTCAGGTCAATTAATCAATGTCAAACGTATAAAAAAAAAATTAGTCTTTACACTAGTCTCTTCTTGTACCCCATTGTCCTTGGAAGATGTAAGCATGATTCTATATTTGTGTTTGTTACATGTTTCTCGCCCATTTAATTCCTTACCAAAACCATAGATACCTCTAAAGATGCTAAATCTTATTTTGATGAAATCATTGAATTGTATGGACACCTCAAAACCATAGTCTCATATGTGCAATTACTTTTGAAAGATCCTTTGATATATTGTTGATACCAAGTTGGAATTCTCCAATGCCCGCCCACCTCTAAATAGATGCTAGCATGATTCTATATTTATGTTTGTTACTCGTTTCTTGCCCACTTAATTACTTGTACCAAGACCACAGTTACCTCTAAAGATGCTAAATCTTATTTTGATGAAATCATCAAATTGTATGGACTCCTCAAAACCATAATCTCATATAAGGATGTGTAATTTATGAGTTATTTTTTAAAGACCCTTTGATAAATTGTTGATACCAAGTTGAAATTCTCTAATGCTCACCCCACCCCTAAATAGATAGTCAAACTAAAAAGTTCAATCAAAGCTTAGTCAACCTTTTAAGGTGTTTGGTAAGTTACTATAGTAAAAATTGAGATTTAGTTCTACCTATGGTTTGCCTATAATAACTCGGTCAATAGGTCTACAGGTATGAATTCATTTGAAGTTGTTTACTATTATAAATCTGGAAAGCCTTTACACCTTCCCATGTCTATTTTTTACATGTACAATTCATGATTTGCATGTTGATATCATATAACAGGTTCAAGCAAGTAATGCACAATGCAAACTTCAAGTTGATTTACATAAGCATTGCAATGCATTTAATGTTAGAGATTATATCATGATAAAATTTATATTTGAACATTATCCTCCTAAAACCAATTGAAAATTGCAGGCATGTCATGATGGACGATTCAAAATGTTACAAAGGGTTGGATCAATACTCAAGTCATTGACAGCCTAACTTATTAGCTCTTTTTTTAATAAAAAGGACTTAGTTGTCTACTAGTTAACTAGCCTATGCTACGTTGCTGGTCACAACAAAGGTTTTATTTCAAATCAACAAAAAAATACTTTTCACTAATGTGTTTCTAGCAACAACAAAATATTAATTCCAAACTCAAAACTTGATGTGCAAGTTAAATAGAGGGGATCATATGCGCTAATAAATGTTTCAAAAATAATTGTTAATGCTAACAAAATACTTAGTTATGAAGTTGAGAAACAAACACAAATTTAGATATTCAATCTGATGTGAACGGATAACTTAAGAGATCAAAAAATAACCCAAACAATAGTTTAAAACCGTATTTGGCTTAAAAATGAGATTTCAACATTAAGTTTTTTAAAAAATATTGATACGACGATATCTTGAATCGATCTATATTAACCCGTCAAACTTGCGACTTAGATAAATCCACGTGGGTTAAAAATTTATTTCTTAAAAAAACTATTTTTTATTTAATTATATAATAATAAAATAGATGCTCACAAAAAAAAAAACAAAAAACAATCATGGTTGGTTGCACAAAAGAATGCTTACTAATATTTTTAAAAGACTGTTATAACCTTATTAAAAAAACAATGTAAAAATTGAATGGTATTTAATAAAATAAAATACATGTAATATATTTTAATTTAATTTAAAATAAAATAGCTTGGATTTCAACACATGCTTATCACGGACTCATGTGTACTGAGGACTGAGGAGTAAGGTACGTACGGTATCACCAACTTGAGAGTTTCACTCAAGAAGCAATGCCATATACTAATTTTGCTTGGACCATTTTTTTCATTCAACATGGTTAAATAATGGACGTTACTTCAAAGTGAAGTGTTGTATCGTACCTTGAAACAGTATTAGGAGCATTCTTTGATGCAATCCGACCTTTTGGAGCTGAAGATAACTGTTGAAAACAAGGACCAGAATCACACATTTGATTGGACATCCCAGAAATTAAGAAAGCATAAATTATATGAGACAATTTAATCCCAAAGAAACAAACCTGAGATGCTATGTCCACACCAATCTCATCAAGAACCTACAAGAGATAGTTGAATTAGAGGTGAACTAGTCCCCTTAAAAATAAAACTAAGAACAAAGTAAAATGTTGCTATTGATATTTCACCTGGTTAGTAAGCTCCTCTGTTTCCTCTTCAGCCTCGTCTTTGTCTAAAGTCTCATCAATAGCCTCTGACATCATCTCAATCTGCAAAATATTCAATAAGATATTAGGAATTCCCAGCATAAAGAACTATCTAACAAAATCAGAGTCAGAGAGAAAACTTCAGTCTATACAATGACTCAAATCCATTCAACATTTTGATGCCAAGGGACATTTTGCACATTGTCACCATGATCCGTCCAAAAAATATTGGAATAATCATTAAATTGCTAGAAGAAGTATTGGAACACCAACTATACAAGGAGGAAGTTATAGGAAAGAAACAGAGTTACCGTCATGTCCATTTTTGCTGACTGCATCTGGAACTCTTTGATCACTTTAGCTTGTTTTGCTGGAGCCATTTGCTGTAAGAAAACAAGGTATTGCTATTATTTCAGTCCACTAAACAGAATGGTTTAACATATATCAGGAGATTAGCCTTTCAAGTTAAGCACTAGAAGCTCAATGAATTATGCAAGCACTTTGATGAACACACTGCAATCTAAGCAATCAGCTCCGTTTTACACCTTTCTACTGCGAAGCAGCACTGAGACACAACATTAGCTCATCTAATACTCTCATTTATATTTTTATGCTATATTTAACGTTTAGCCTTTCAAAATAAGCACTACAAGCCAATGAATTATGACAGCACTTTGATGAACACGCTGCAATCTAGGCAACCAGCTCCGTTTCACGCCTTTCTACTGCAAAGCAGCACTGGGACACAACATTAGCTCATCTAATACTCTCATTTATATTGTTATGTTATTTTTAACATTCTCATTCTATCAACACAGTACAAGCCAAATCATGGATATGTAGCCATTGAACATGTTACCAGTACAACAATTGAGTATAAATGACTTGAGCTTTATAATGTCTCTGTCAATAAGTAGCAAAAAACCAGATCATAACTTGTACTACTTGGTTTTTCCTTAATCATCTCTAACAAACCATAGCCGACACTAAAATCGAATTCAAGGGTACATCACTGCTGAACATTATACTGTATCAAGCACTCATAGAGTATGAATGACTCCCATTTTAAAATGCCTCTATCCAAGAAGTAGCACAGGACAGATCATAACTTAACAGTACTTGATTCTTCATACATTTCCAACATTTCTTTGTACTCTAGCAGCCAAAGCTTGCAACATTTTTATCAAATTATGCATTTTTATGAATGTCTTTCTCATAAATAGGATGGGATTAATGATAAAAACCATTATGCTACAATAGCATCAATATTGATACCTTGTTCATAGCCACCATTGCCTTAGTTGCACCTTTCATCCCAGTCGAAATTGAAGTGCTGGCATACAGAGCCTGTGAACATCGATCAAGGCACTAACATCAGATCAACAAGGACAAAATGCAGATCCTTCTAATCTCACTAACTAGATTTTGTGGATAGAAAGTGACCTGTGTATGAGTAGCAACGCCTCTGATTTGGGCACGACTCCCCTGCAAATTTGTTATTTGTTGCCGAAGTCGAACAAGTTGCCGGGCTAAGATTTTAGTAGCAGCCTATACAAATATTGAGCGATAGTCTTAAATTATAAAGAAGCTATTCAAGAACAGATCCTCAAACTGAATCAAGCTAAGATTTCTAGCAAACCAAGTTACTTTTGATGGATCACACGCACACTATCATGCAGTAACTACAAACTACTCAAATTTCTTGAACAATTTTTACCAAAAAGCCTTGATTATCGCAAACCATCTTATTCCCTAAATCTACAATAATTTTTATTTTGCAGTGACTACAGACAAACTCCAATTTGTAAGACTTTATTCCTAACAAGTCTTGAAATCACAAACCATTTCATTCCCTAAAATCTGCAACTTCTTATAGTGAGCAATTTTTCCATGATATCAAATGAGTTTCATTAGAAAATAATAGTAGCCCAAGATTGAGAACTGATCACAGTAGGTCTATTATGCGAACCCCAGCCCATGATTATAACTATCTGCATCCGTTGTCCATTTCATAACTACAAAGAACATTTAACAGACTTGCCTCATTTCCAGTTTTTGCTGTTTGTTTTATCTCTGCCACCAATTTCTTCTCCTGAAAATCCATTGCAAAGCTCAGCTTATAGAAAATAAAAATAAAGAGACCAGTAGTAAAATTTTATCCAAAACCATTCTAGAAAAAGCGACATACCTCCAACTGAAGAGATGCAATTTCACGTTCAATCCCTAGAAATCAAAAACCCATGATGGGTTTGTTATTCTTTTAACAAAGAATGTTTCCAACCATGCTAATAAATCAATTGACCGAAGTAATCATGAATTCTCCTTGGTAACATTAGACTAAAAAGAATTATGACAGCAAAAATACCTCTTGTGGCAACAGTCATGTCTCTCTTGCTAGTCCTGAGAGCCTCTGTTGAATTAAAAAAAAAAAGAGCCTTCATAAATCTCACTTTTCAATAACTTAGAACATATATTCAAAACCCAAAACAAGCAGATTGAGCATCAAAACTAGCAAAGCAAACAAATTAAACTCTGATCCTCCATTCAAAAACTTGAACTAAACAAGAAAATCATTGACATTAGATTATAATATATAAACACCCAGCAACATATTCAAAGCAGCCCAATAAACCCAAATAAACAAGAGCACCCTCCACTCCATCAAAACTGAAAAAGTTCAAGATTTTACAATACAATCACTAATTTTAAACAAAAACCACTTAAAAATGTCTTTTTAACAAAAAAAAAAAAAGTACCTTTAGGAGAAGTTTTTTTCTTGAAGATATTCATTGTTGTAAGTTCCGAACCTTGTACACAAAACAAACCCGTGTTGTCCTGTAAGAAAGAAAAAAACCCTAGCACGCCAGTAGGTTCCCTTCTTCTATGTATGGAAAATGTGTGCTAAGTTAAAGGAAGTAGTGGAAAATGTAGTTAAAGAAGATGTTTTTCCATTTTTTGCTTAATTTTCTTTTCTTTCTCCGATTAAGAAAAGGGAAGAAAGATTGAGGACGAGAGAGAAGCCGCTGCTTTGGGGAGCGTGCTGTTTGCGCCTTTTTTTTTTTTAACAGATATCTTCATCCAACGGTACTAGACTAACTAGCCGTTACAATTCCCTCGCTTACTATAATGCCCTTCGTATTATTTTTCATTGAAAACATTTTCTTATATTTCTCCAATTTCACTTTCTATAATACTTTTTTCTATAGTTATTCAAAACTACCTCCTCCTTTTTTCTTATGCAAGCGTGTGAGGTAAAAACTTTCAATACTTGGGTTCGAGTCTTAACATTCTTTTTGATATACATAATTATTGTAACTTTATAAGTTTGGTTTGAAATTGGGATGGAAATTGTTTTTTAAAATATTTTTTCATGTATAATATTAGTAATCAAAACAATTTAAAAATATAAAATAAAAACTAATTTAAAACTATAAAAAATAAAATAAAAATTCAAAAACATAATCTAACCACACATACAAACAATAACATATATCGTTTTCAAGTTGAGTTGGTGTTGGGATGTTGAGCTTAAATACCTCAAAATATTGTAAACTCATTTTGAGACATTAACTAATAAATTAAAAGGACTAACACATTTATTGTATGTTTTTCACTTGTTTGATTCTTGAAATTTTTTATTTTTTCATCTTTGATCTCTATAATGTTGGGTTTTGATATTTTGATTCTAAAACTTTATTTATTTATTTATTTAATTCTTTAGAATTGAGAGAGGAGAGAGAAGTTTTGATCTACCATATTTCGACCATAAAAAAAAATTAATCTTAGAATTAATAAATTTGTATTGAAAGTAGGAGTTCAATTGAGATTTTTTGAGCATTTAATCAAGCCAAAGGAGAGTAGATATGGATTAGAAAAGGTATTTTTAATTTTGTTTTTGTGATTTTAGACTAACAAAATGTTGTTTTGAAGTTGAAAATGAGGTTATTGAAAATTATAAAATGTTTTTAGATAAAAACAAATATATATTAAAATTTGAGTTTTAAAATCCAAAATATCTCGTTAATTATATTGGACAACATGTCATTGCCAACAAATGATGTGTTGTTTATTTATTTTTTTAAAGAACTAAAACCAGTGATATATCGTCCACTTGAGTTAATAATAATAATAATAATAATGGGCTTGGTGCTTCCAGACCTTTTTTTTTTATTTTAACCCTTCACCTATCTTATTTTTTTTATTTAATTTTTAATTTTTATATTTTTATAATAAGATTCTTTTTAAGTAAAATTAGTAAAGTTATATTTAAAAAATCAATTGACTATGTCATAATTTTAAAATAACATTAGAGCTTTTATGATAATATTAATTATTATAAATTATATATGAATCTAATATGCATAAGTAAATATATTTTCTCTCTTAATTTACATTGAGATTCTTTCGACTAATCATTTTAATTGCCTTCATTATATATATATATATATATATAAACCCCCAAAATGTCGATAAATAAAAAAAGTTACATTTTTTTATCCAAACAAAAATGCATGAATAAGAAAAAAGAAGTTCTTTACTACATAAATACATTTTAATTTCTCAATATTTTAAACCATTCCCTCTCTTAAAACTATTTATTTTAATTAATATAAAAATCAATAAAAAGATATTAAACTTGAGTGTTTATTGACTATGGAGAAATCATGTTTCTCAATTATCGCACTTGGAATTTGGTTCACTAGTCAACAAAAGACGATGAAGCAGCCAGACATTAGGGAAGGTGGCAGGAAGCAGCAAAGGCAAAGTAGCTTTCAAAGAATTCCATGTCTCTCGCTACAAATCAAGAACATATTTGCAAAGCAGAATTGCTTACTTTTTTAGATGCTACTTGACTAAACAAGTGTGGCTTCATTTTCATGCCCTAAACTACGAAGCAAAGTCAATAAAGTTTTCGAACTATTTCCCAACTCACCGAGTTCTTGTTGTGTTTCTTTCATGGATAGTATCTTTGATTTGTATTCGTCAAAGATTTGTATTTCCACGTGAAGAAAAGGATATATAGGAGTTCTTCCTTTCTTTCCTTTTCTTCCATGGAGAAAGATTAATTATTGTAGTCACGTATTTTTGCTAGTATTTAATTCCATGCACTAAAATATATGATATAAACAAAAAGGCTTGGCTTTAAAATTGTTTAAAATGGATTTTGTAAGTAATATAAATAAAAGGTATGCTTTCATGAATTAAAAAATATGTTAATTTAGTTCTAATAAAATCATGATTTGAAATGAAATTATATGTGAGGTTTAGTGCTGGAGTCAAAATTTACTTGCCTAATCAAAATATTTTTTATTTGTGATTATAAAGAGAAAAAGAAGAAGCAAAAGCTATGATAATACCATATAGTTTTTAAAATTAGCAAGAATTGACCTGGTTAGTTGGATTAAAACCTGTTGATTTTATTATTATTTTTTAAAAAAAATATTGTTTTGATTTAAAAAAAATTTATTTTGAATTAATTTATCATTTTATGAGCTAAGACTCGTTAAAGATAGAATTTAATAACTATACATGCAAAACGTTTTAAAATCAGAATTATGGAAATGAACAATTAATAATGCACCAATAATAAAAAGACAATCATGGTAAACAAGTATTAATAAAGTTCAAATATCTTAAAAACTAACGAGTGCGCATGCATTTTTGAGCCTCTGTTATTATTTGATTTGGTTTATAAATGGCATAGAATAAATATTCAAATAAAAGGAATTACATTAGTTAGAGATATTAAATGAATACTATTATTTGTGATAATTTTTTTTAATTATCTATAGTAAATTTTATTATAAAATTAATAAGAAACTGAATTAATGAAGAGTTTTGAATGATTGTAAACAAGCTTCTTAACGGCACTTCTAAACACAATTTTTTACTAAAGATACTATTCAATTTCCTCTCTTTTTCTTCTAATCTTATAAGGTTGTTCTTGTAGTTTAGTAATTAAGTAAATGTACTCGATTTTTTAGTTTAAGTTCAAATCATAAAATCCATAAAATCTTCTTTAATTATATATATATATATATATATATAATTAACTCTGATTATTTTATGTTTTAAAAGTGTTTTTGAAAAAAAATTAAAAATTATTTTTTATTATAAATTAATTATTTTTTTTGGTGATTTTAAATTATTTTGATGTACTGATATTAAAAATAATTTTTAAAAAATAAAAAATATATTATTTTAATATATTTCTAAATAAAAAACACTTTAAAAAATAATAATAACCACACTTTTAAATATGTTTTAATTGATGTTTATTTACACTTAATAACTTTGTTTTTTATCATTAAAAAAAAACTAAAAATGATCAGTGAATCATTGTAGATTGTGTTTAAAATCATTGTGAATTATACTGTTTACGTTTAAAATTCATTCTCGCGGTAAGTTTTGGCCTGTTTTTTTTTGCTGTTTTTTCATTTGTTTTGTTGGCTACGTGGCAGCCTCCCTGCCATATATCTTCCTGTATTTTTTTGACACATCTTCCCCACCTTTTTCTTTTTTCTGGCACAAACTTACTAGATAACGCCTCACAAACAAACAAGCAAAAGATCACGTTCACAGTTCCAGATCCACCTTACAAACACCAACATGCAGCCATTCCATCTCCCTACCCAGAACCATCAATGTTTTGTTCTGCTTCTCGGTGGTCTTCTAGCGCGATGTGAGGCTGCCTGGTGATCTGCTTACATGTTCCTTTGTTGGCGCGGGGTGAGGGTTTCTTTGTTGGTGCAGCTCGGTTGTGGGTGATTTGGTGGCTCTGTGAGCGGCTTCAACATCTTTGTGCACCGATGGTTCTTCTCATGAGAAAGAGTGTCTGCATAAGCCGAGCTGGTGAGTTTAGATGGGTTTTGACTTAGGTTCTTGGTTAGGCTTTGATTTTTTTAGATTATTGAGTGTTGCAGGATTTAAGGCCTCTAATTTTTTAATATTGTTAGGTATTGCAAGATCTGGCGGGGGTGTTTCAGGGGTTTGGGGCCTCTGTTTATTTTCAAATTGTTGAGTGTTGCAAGGTCAAGCATGTTTGTTGCAGGGCCCCAAAACTCCATCCATTAGACCCATTGAATTTTTTGTTTGGTTCATGAGAAATCTTGAAAAACAGTAGTCTGTTAATTTTGATTTTCTTATTCTGGGTCTCTTTGAATTAATATAAAGTTTCTACATGTTGTTTCTTGGTTTTTTTTTTTTGCAATTAAATAATCTTATTAATGGGTTTGTTTTGATTTTTTATTTTCAGGTTGAAGAAGTAATTAATATCTTTTATTGTATGTAAAAACCCTTCCTATTCAATTTCTTGCATGTCAGAAATTAAAAACTTTTTGATTTTAATGTTTAATTGGGTCATCAGTCTTGATTATATTTTTTCTTAATGGTTTTTTTTTTTTTTGCAATGTAATGATGTTAATGGGTTTAGTTTGATTGTTGGTTTTTTTGGTAGGTTGAAGAAGGAATTAATATCTCTTATGGTATGTAAAAATCCTTTTTTTTTATTTCTTGCCTGTAAAAAGTTATGAACCTTTTTATTTTAATATTTAACTGGATAATTTGTCTTGATTTTATAGACATATTTAGAACTTTTGCACTATATAATGGATTATTGCATTGTGTTTTTGTTATGGAAATGGTTATGTTAGAAAAATCCCTTTAGGGATTTAAAAGGGTTTGTGATGTACTTACAATTGCAAAATTACAAAATCAAGTTTTTGTTTTTTTGTGTCAAATTATGATGACCCGGACTTATCTCACGATATTATATAGAAGCTGAAAGCATTACAAGAGGCCAGTTGAGAGAGTGATTGGTCTATTGACAAAGATACTCAAATATGATTGAGAGTAGTGCTTCAATAAGACTGTTTTAGTGTTAAGAAGGCTGCATTGGAGAAAGTTATAATATTTTCTCAATTTCTTTAGCATATACATGTGATTGAGCAAGTAGTTATTAATTGTATTATGAGTTTTTAACAAGTGTAGCTTTATCTTTCCTCAAGTGTAATGATCTTGGACTTCTTTTCTTTGGCCAGTTAGCATTTGATGGTATCAAATTTATTTAAATGTATAGTCATTGAAGTTAGTTCTTCTTCATTTCATTCATATATTTCTTATTTTTTGCCCTTTCCTTTTACATGATACATTCTTGGGCTGATCAGATGAAATCACTGGTCACCTTCTAGCATGATGCTGCACGAATGACTCTATTAATGGATGGCAGTGTTGCTTGGGTCTTGATTTGAGCTTTTAACTTATGTATTCTTAATGGAGCAAATTTGGGATAAAAGGTGATATTTTTGTTTCAAACCCTAAATCGAGGTGATATTTTTGTTTCAAACCCTAAATCGTTCACTATCTCTCTTTTCCATTCTTGCAAATAAGCATCTTACATCATGATTTCAAATTTTTTAGCCAGATGTTATTCATATGTTACTCCTGGTTCAACGTTTTGTTATCTAACTACAATTTTCGCTTTCATTTTCAAGCTAAAATTATAGCGTAAGTGTATTGGTAAAACATCTTTGTTTAAATCCTATCATCATATAGGAATAAGTGATTGGTCAAGCTTATTGAATGGGAGTTAATTGCCTTGTCAAATGGAGACTTTAGCAATGCATGGTACAATTGAGGAGCAATGCTAGAATTCCTACAAGTCTAACTTATTAGATTGTATTTTTATAGATAGACAACTTAAAAGCACCTTTATTTTTTTAATGAATATACAAGCTAAATTGTTGAAGAAATTTGTTGTTGTCTCTTTGCTTGCTTTATTTGTCTTTTGTTTCCTATATGTCTTTAAGGATTTTTCTGCTATGTTGAATTGAAATCCTTTGCTTTGTTTTCCCCTTCTTTTTCTGTTTTTTAAGAAGCTTTTCTACTGTGTCTTTTGGTTCAAAATTTATTTGATTTCATGATGGTTTTGTCAAGCTGTTGGGTTTTCTTCTTTGCTAATGATATTCATTTATGCGTCGCTCTTTGATTCTTTTTTTTTTTTGGACTCTATTAGGTAGTCTGCTTTTAGCCAATAACCCTTTTCTTTTATGAAGCTATTTCTTCAAATTGCAATTTCATTATTCTCTACTAGCAGCAGGTTTGTAGGCTCCCTTTTCATTCTTTGGGTTGTTTCTTTTCTCTCATTTTAGCATATATTGTTTCCTCATTTCAACATATCTACAACCTATGCTATATTGCAGCTTTATGGCTTTGCATATTTTTTATGCCCTTTTCCATGTTTCATAGTGTCCACAACTCAGTTAAGGACATCAATAGGTCTTTTTGGCCGCTTTCTCTACCTTTCGTCAAGGTATGTTCAAGCAATTTCTTTCCCACCTTAATCTTTTGTTTCCTTTTGTTATTTTCTTAGTTTTTTTAAAAACATTTGTGATTCTTCATTTTCTTTTTCCTTTTTTGATGTTTAATTTTACTTGCGATGTTGTTTCTAAGTATCCCATCCATTCTCTCTGTCTATTAATTTGGTTTTCCTATTTTTCCCTACTTTCTATTACAACCCCTTTTTTAGATTGATCTTGCTATTTTAAGTAGCTTCAATTCTTTTCTGAATTTTTGTAGATGGTGACCTCTCTATCCTTTTGTGGATGGCTATTTTTTTCAGTATGGCTATCTTTAAGTTGCTTCAATTCTTTTCTAGATTTTTATAGATGGCAACCTCCCTATCCTTTTGTGCATTGCTATTTTTTTCAGTGTTTATTTTAGTTTACAATAATTATGAAACATTCAGTGTCCTGCTAGGATGACTTTAACGTTTGCTTGAGGTTTGATTGAGACTTTTGGAATGCTGCCACATCTGCAACATCTGTTTTCCTTACCATTTATGCATGCTTACTATCTTTTTTTTTTCATATATTCATGCTCATGCCTAGGGATGTTGGTTGTTATGTTGGATTCTGGACTGTCATAAGTTTCTTTTGTGTTTTTTTTACTATGTTTGCTATACTTAAATCTTTCATGTTGTTTAGTTTGTCATTCATGTGATGGAGAAGATGGAACAACTTTTCATGCATGTTCGTTATCTTTTCATACGTTAAGTTTTATTGTGAAAAGGAAATTTAAAAGCTGAGTTTCAACCTTGTATCCTGTCTTTTTTTCCACACTTTCTACCTTTCCTTATGGCTTATTAGGGGGTGTTGGTTATGTTTTTTTCTCCATTGACATACACTTGATTTGTATGTTTATCCTCTCAATTTACTATTCTCTTGCTATATTTCACTGTATTAAAGTTTGCTCCTTCTTATTCAAATTGTTTATGTAAATGAAAAAAATGCTAATGCGATTTCTTTGCTGGCAGGATCATTGATCATCTAACCTTTCAGTGTTTTGGCAGTATCGTGTGTAACCATACACCGTTTCTTAACAAACACTTCTGTTGTGATCTTAACTTTCTCCATTTCAAACAGTGTGCAGTTTTTTTTTTCACACCATGGAGGTTTCAAAGTTTTGGGTTTTTGGATGGACTATTGCAAAAAGCTGTTTTCTTCTATCAATCTTTTGTGTTGCCAACTTCTCAAATCTTAAAGGAGTTGTAGGATATCCTTGCATCCTAAATGACAATTTTGGGTTTTATTGGTCAAATGATATATAATGAAGTTTCATTGTATGCTTGCTTTTATTTTCCCCCAATAAAACACCACTCTAATTTATATTAATGCATGTTGAAAAATAATGCCCCGCAGCGTAGCGCGGGTGATGAATCTAGTAGAAACTAAAAATTATAACACTTATCAACATTCAATCATATTATTTTATTTGACAACAAATGTTTCACCATAACCATTTTATTATTATTTTTATTCTATAATGTTTACCTTCATGGATTCATAGAGAGATAGCAACATGTTACAGTTTATTCCTATCTATCCTTGTGGTTTCAAGGGTCATGATCACCCTAATTACGCATAATTATTATTGAATTGACCCCTTGTAAAAACAAAAAAAAATCCAAGTTGGGAAAAAAACGTGGCTTCGAGGGAACCGTTGGCTTTGTGGGAGGCATATGAGACAGGCCATTTATAGGGCAAATCAATGAAGCCCTTGGAAAATCATGGCATTGTCAGGCCCATGATGTGAACCTCCTTGATATGAAATTATTTTGCCGTCAATTGTGGTCTCGATGCCGTGAAACTTCACAATTTATGATTTGCCCTGTCAATAAATATTCAATTGGTTTGTTTGTTGTTATTGCGATATTTTTGTTGTTGTAATTTAAAAAAAATAAAAATTATAAATAATAGCTTTTGCATAACTAAGATTTTAAGAAAAACATTTCAGTAAAACTCGTATAAAATAACAGTCTATTAAGTAAAATTCAAGGAATTTAAATTCAACCTTTTATTATTATTATTATTATTATTTTAAGTAATATCTAGTCTATAATAATAATCCTTTGTAATTAACTTATATAAAAAAAATTAATTATCTTGTACAAGAATGGAATGCTATATATACATAATTTACACTATATAGTGTTATGATCTCTTTTAGTTTTTTTTTAATATATAGATATAATTATATCATATTTTTTTTATATCAATTAGATAATATTATTTTGTCATTGTCCATTATGATTTTAATTCACGTTTAAGAGAATAGTTAGGAGTGGTTATATTAACACAGGAGTTACCATATAAAAAAATACAAATAAAAAAAATATTATTTTGTCATTTAATGAAAAAAAAAAATTAAATACAATTCCTAACACACCACCATAAATATGGTTTCTATTACAAGTTTTTCAAAACTAGCACAGGAAAAAAAAAAGAAAATAATATAATTAATGAATTTTACTTGGCCCTATTTGTTTTTATATTTTAAACGTATTTTTTTAAAAAATATATTTTTTTAAGTAATATTTTTTAATATAGGAAACACAAAAACAAGTTAGAATATGGAATGTTGAGAATCACTGAGACTTTACACAGTTTGTTGATTATTATTATATGGTTCAGAGCATAGTTTTGAAACCCGGACCGGCCCGGCGGGTCGAACCGGGACCCGGCCGACCGGGGCTTGGGACCGGTCCGGGTCTAAGTAAAAACCCGCTTGGAAGTTGGCCCGGCAAAACCCGGTTGACCCGACAAGTTGACCCGGAACCCGGGCGGACCCGGGTAAACCCGGTTGAGACCCGGTCTTCTTTTTTTTTTTTTTTTTACAGAGGCATTAAACTACATCGTTTTGGCCTTTTAAAAGGCCAAAACGATGTAGTTTAATGCCTACAGATCTCTAGGAGAGAAGCAAGCTACCTTTCTTTGATCCACCTTCAGGGGGTGTTATAGCGAAGCAATGCATTTGCAGTGGCAGCCTTTCGCAACTCCAAAGACGTTTCTCTTTAACTTCAAGCCATGGGACAACATGTTTCCTTGATAATGACTGGAGAGGCTTGACGCATAGTGACATGAGGAGCTAGTCTCTGTTCTCCATGATTTTGTACAAAAAGCCATGGCCGCAAGCTTGATTTGAAGGTGGCTATGGCTATCCTTTATTGGTTGAAGGTCATATGGAGAAGAGAGATCGATCGCAAGGAGACACGGCTAAAAGGCGTTGTGTTCAAAAGGAGAGGCGAAGAAAAGACGAGAATTGGACAAGACTTAATTAACAAGTGAGATGGGGAATCTGAAGCAGATCCACACTTATCTTTCAAACTTGACTCTTTTTTTTTCGAAGCTAACACATGTCTTTTTTTTTTTTTGGGTTGACCTGGATCAACCCGGGTCAACCCATCAGACCCGTGACCCGGTCATTAGACCGGGTCGACCACCGGGTCGGGTTTTAAAACTATGGTTCAGAGCTATAGGTTAGCATATGAAATGTCATTTTGTTCTTTACTAGACGAGTTAGAAAAAAATAATTACATTAGATCTCAAGTTGAAGCATACTCATCTAGATGAAAATTAGGATGTAGTCGACGAATGTTTACTCATTTGCAGAACGAGATAGATGCAAGAGAAGGTCACACACATTATAGGTATGGCATATGCAATCACACAAGGCATGCTAGAAAAACATGTTCTAGTTGACAACATATGTATAACAATTTATTAGGTCATGTTACGATGTATTACGATATTTTTTAAGCAAATTAAACTTATATAATTTCACATCAATCACACATATTATTACATAGAATACCACACACTAGAGGTGATAGATTGTCTTCTCGTGTTGAGTGTCCACATTTGGTAGTGTATTATGATTTAAATGTGTTGATTATTTTTTATAATGGCGTATTATTTTTTATAATTGCATAAATTATAATAATAATAATTTTAATTTGTATTGCAAGTATGCAATAATATATATACTTTATTATTTGGTAGTGTATTATTCACTGAGGGATATATGTTCATTTTCTTTATCTGATGCTCCTGAAAAATTTCGATGCTATCCCCACATGTAGCTATGGATCTGTTGTATTGGCATTTTTTTAGTGTTCTTGAAACTCTGAAAAATATAATTAACCTAATATGTTTTTAATGTTAGGTAGTCTGCTAGACGTGTTTTTGAAATAATCCAGCACATTTCATTAATATCATGGTTGTGAACCACAATATTATTGAAATATCCTGTTTCTGAACCGCAATATCCTCAAACTGTATTATTTTACTTAAATGTTTTTATCATGTGCTATTTTAAAATTTAAATATATTTTGGATGCTAATTGTCTAATTTATCCTTGCTATTAATTGCAGTGTGGAATGAATAAAGTAATTTACACATTTAATTGATGCTATTATTTATTAATTAGCTTATTTGCAAGTTGAACTTAGTTGATAAGTAGCATAGTCCCAACCGTTGGCTCAAAGTAGGCATGGTGCACTTTCAAATCTGCTGAAAAAAGCTACTTGAGTTGCTTGTTTAGGACGGTGTCGGCGCCAATGGGTTGTCATTCAGCCTGAACGGGCCATATGGGGTTATAGAGAAAGTGCAGAGAATCTTTTTCATGTAAGATTTGTCAAATTTGATGGATGTTAGATGCATTAAATGCACATCCAAAGTAGATAACTGGACCGTTTTTTCAAAAAACAAATAAAGAAGATAATGAACAGGGACCAGACGACATCATCTGGTCCTTTTTTTATATACTCAAAACGGCTCTGTTTTAGGTTTGAATTAGGGATTTTTCTTAAGTTCAATATAGTTCTCTAGCTTTCAATTTGTTTTAATTGAACCCCTAATTGACCCTAAACTTTTGATTTAATGCAATTAAGCCCCTGATGAACTTTAATTGGAACCCCAAAGTTACGCGCCTATAGCAATATGGTCCTTGGTCTCAGATTTGTTCAATTAGACCCCTAATTGACTATTAAAGTTTTAATTTCTTTAATTTTACCCCTCGATTTTTTTCAATTGAGCCCCTACATGAATTTAAAATTTGAATTTTGGTTGTAGACTCTAGAATTTAGAGTTTGTATATGGGTTTATATTATATATATATAGAAAAGAAAGGAAGAAAAAACATGATCGCCTATAGACTTCATTAGCCGACCTTGAATAAGGCAGCTAATGATGTTAATAAATATTGTTAACATCAGCATGACCTCGATGGAAATATAATGAATATTGAACTTGATTAACTATTTGCATCAAGAATAGTTAATGATACTGATGAATAATGTTGGTATCGACAAGCCCACAAGAACTTGATTAACTTCCTAAGGAGGAAGTTAATGGTGTCAAACGAACTTGGCATCAGCATTACCGGAAATATCTCCAAGTGTGATGAAGAGCAATAAATTAACTATTTTGGGTTGGAAATAGCTCAATGGCATCGACCGATTAAGTTGGTGCCAGCATTACCAAGGAATTGATTAATCAATCCGAGTAAGGATGACTAATGACACTAATACGAGTTATTAGTGTCAGCAGCAACTACCTCAGAATTTGGGACGAATAAGGAAAAGGGTAAATTAGACAAAAATTAATATGTGATAATAAAAAAGAAAACCATAACTAGGTTGTCGAAGGATAGGTGTTAGATGTAGCAAAGGATCTTCTTTTGCAAATCAACTATGATTATGCCGTATTAAGTGGTACTTGTATGTGTAGATATATGTAGTAGTGACCTTCCATTATTTGATTGTATTTTATTTATTTAACATAATTATTCTCTTATTTTGATATTGTAGGTCCTTCCTATTCACGTCAAGAGTAGAATTTATGTTCTTTGATCCCTTTTTGTATAAGTTAGGAACTTAAATATTATCCAAGTAATTTTGTTATGCAGTAAACATGTAACTTGAATATAATAGCATACTCCTTGTATTATTATTTTTGTTTGGAATATTAAATGTATCACCATATGCTTGGGGATATTATAACGTACTAGTTTATGTTCAGAAAGCTAAACTGTGTTGTGTTTATATATGAAATCTCAGCGCTTGGATGGTTATCTTAATTAATAATTTATGCATGTGATATGAGATGGAGATTGAGTATGAAGTTTTGTCCTAAGTATATTCTCTGTCGCAGGGGGTCGCGACGTCGTCTGGCGACGACTGAGGCTCCTTGTCGTGCCTCCTGATGTGAGGTGTGTTGTGTGTTGGAAAGGGTTTTGGATTTTATCACAAAATTATGATTAATGTGAGGAGTCGCCACCTAGTATTATGGTCACTACGAACCTATGGTCTGCAAGAGTCTGAGTAAGGGACTGGTTGTGTAAGGGGAAGACGCATCATCCCAGTACACCCTACCTAAGGTAAGTTGCATTGTTGTTTGATTGCTTTTTGTTGGTTTTTCTAAGGTTCAAGGTAGATCTCTCTTCATGAGAGAGTCTCTACCTTATTGGGTTAAATCATAACCGTTCTAAAGTCTGAATTTTAGCATCGTATTTATACACTTTGTATCTTTAATACCTGAGAGTGTACTTTATCGTGTAATTTTACACCCCACAAATATTAAAGTCTACATTTGGATCCTTAAAAAAGATTGGAAAAATATATTTGACATGTTGGCCAAATCCTAATGGATAATCATAAACCGGTTATGATATCCTTTTTCAGATTTTAAAAAAACATGACAAAGATGCAATTTTTTTCCTTGTTGTTGTTTTTTTTTTATTATTATTATTAAAAATATGCTTGAAAAAAAAAATAGAATTTGGCTGTATGCAACAAAATATTTTTTCTTTTTGAAAATGTTTTGAAATTTTTTTTTTTGAAATATTTCGGAGAAAAAATTGGGTATTTTAATACCGAATTTGTATTTTACAATGTAAATATACAACCCGATATTATGCAAACTATATAGAAAAATATTTGAGAAAATCACAATTTTTTTTTAAATGATTTTTGAATTTTTTTTGTTTTTTTATTTTATTTTTTTAAAAAATAATATTATAATATAATATATATTATATAATATAAAATATGTGGGCTGGGCCGAGCCCAACCTACAAAAGGGTGGGCCGTTATTGGCCAAAAATGGTTGGGACGATCTCGGCCCGACAAGTAGTTTTGGGTGGGCCGGATTCGGCCCATGAATTTGGTCTAGGCCGAATAAGATCCGGCCCACCTTCAATTAATTATTCACCATTGCATGCAAAATGTCTTCTACATGCAATGGCCACGAGAGCTGGGTGCAGGAGCGGGGAACGACGGAGGATAAGGCTACCAGGCACGGTGGTCACGGACGCAATCAGGAGGGTGAGCTGATGACCTGGGCGGCGGCGTTGTGAAGAACGGTGGAAGCGTTGGCGGCTGGTTGCAGAGGAATAGGAAGAAAGAAAAAGATGCAGAAGAAGAGAATCTGCAGAGGGAGAGGGAAGATTCACGGTGGCTGTTGGTGGTCGGTTGGCGTCTTCCTGTGGTGGAGATGGTGGTGGAGAAGCTAGTGGTGGCTCCTTTTGGTGGCTGGAGCGGCAGAGAGAGAGAGGGAGAGAGAAACTGCAGAAACGGGGTAGTGGAGCTGATTTTTTGTCAAATTTGGACCCGAATTTCTCCTCCTTCAGGCTATCAAATCCGCCTCTATTTATAGGTGGTGGAAGAGGGTAAACTCGTCTATACCGGGGTAAAATTTCAGCCCTTGATTCTGCTAGGAAGGATCCCAACCGTTGGCTCAAAGTAGGCATCCTGAGTTGTCAATTCTGCATAAAAAGTTGTCTGAGTGGTCATGTTTAGGCCGGCGCCGGTGCCGATTTGCTGTTATTCAATCTGAGAGATTCACATGGGGATGTAGAGTGACTGTAGAGGATCATTTTGGTGCAAGTTTTGGTTAAATTTGGTGGATGTTTGGTGCATTAAATGCACTTGTAAAGTAGACAACCGAACCAGCTTTATCCGGTTAAAAGAAGAAGACAATTAACAGGACCAGATGACGCGTCGTCTGGTCCTTTTTTTTTTTTTTTTAAATGCAAAACAGCGCCGTTTTAGGTTTAAATTAGGGATTTTTACTCATTTTTTTTGTCTCTGGTCTTTCAATTTCTTTCAATGGAACCCCTAATTGACCCAAAACTTTCTATTTAGTGCAATTAAACCCCTGATGAACTTCAATTGCAGCCCCATATTTACGCGCCCTTGCAATATGGTCCTTGGTCTCGAAATTTGTCAATTTAACCCCTAATTGACCATCAAACTTTCAATTTCTTCAATTTCACCCCTAGATTTTGTCAATTAAGCCCCTAAAGTGTGGCGCCCCTTGCAATATGGTCCTTGGTCCCGGATTTTGTCAATTTAACCCCTAATTGACCCCAAAAACTTCAATTTTCTTGCAATTTTGCCCCTGACTTCAATCAATTAACTTGGTTAAAATTAAATTTGGTCTCTTAAAATTCCAATCTTCTCAATTAAACCTAAATTAAGCTCTCAAAATTATTTTTTTCACCAATTAAGCCCCAAATAAAATTAATTTGTCCCATTTAAAGTATAATTAAGTGCTTGCACTTAATTAAATCCTTTAATTGGACCCAAATTAATTCTTAAACATAATTAAAAAAACAATTTGGCCCATGATTAAATTAAATTGGCCTATTAAAAATTTAATTATGTCCTTGGACTTAATTTTTCACTAATTAAACCCAAAATAAAATTAATTTGACCCATTTAAAGTATAATTAAGTCATTGCACTTAATTAAATCCTCTAATTGAATCAAAATTAATTCTCAAACATAATTAAAATTCAATTTGGCCCATGATTAAATCAAATTGGCCTATTGAAAATTTAATTATGTCCTTGGACTTAATTTTTATGCAAATTCGTCCAATAATCATTTAATTTGACGTTGAATTTGCATTGTTTTCTCATTTTTTGGCATAATGGGGTACAATTAGGCCTTGAATTTCCTCCAAAAAATTACAGTTTGATTCCTCGGCCTACTTTCTCCATATTACCAGCCTTTATTTTATTTTTTATTTTTTTTTGAAAAAAAGTTATTTTTGGGGAATAACCCAGAATTGGGTTATGACAGTTGCCCCCCTCTTTACAATGCTTACGATAGAAAGTCTCGTAAGAGACTTTAGATAGTAAGCGTTGTAAACAAGAAAAAGAAGAATGAGAGATGATGGAATGATGAATCCTTTTGAGGGCTAGAAAGTGCACTCAGTGTGAAAACTGGAAGAAAATTTTGAAGTGGTCGAATTGTCATGAGTAACCTACCTAGAGAAAATTGAAAAAAAGTTTTTTTTTTTTTTTTGAGATGGTCTTATTGTAATGGGTGACCTACCTAGGTGAAAAACACGAAGATTTTTTAAAGTGGTCTTGTTGTAATGGGCGACCTGCCCAGGTGAAAGTTTTGAAAAATATAAAGATTTTTCAAAGTGGTCTTATTGTAATTAGCGACCTGCCCAGGTGAAAGTTTTGAAGAGACGACATTACAGGGCTCGAAGGCGCACTATACAAGAGATGGAAGCTCAAATGAGCGTTTGAAAAGAGATACGACTCGAAGGGGAACGAGGGCTGAAAAGCACACTTGATAAGAGGTTGGGCTAGAAAATGCACTACTTGAGAGGTCAGGGCTCAAAGGCGCACTCGAAAGAAGCAGGGTTAGAAAAAAACACTACCTATGAGGTAAGGGCTCAAAGGCGCGCTTGAAAGGAGGTAGAGTTGGAAAACGCACTACCTAAGGTGGTCGAGGGCTCTAAGGTGCACTTAAAAGGAGGTAGGGTTGGAAAACGCACTACCTATGAGGTGAGGGCTGAAGGCGCACTCAAAAAGAGGTAGGGTTGGAAAACGTACTACCTAAAGTGGTTGAGCGCTCTAGGTGCACTCGAAATGAGGTAGGGTTAAAAAGCGCACTACCCATGAGGTGAGGGCTCGAAGGCGCACTCAAAAAGAGGCAAGGTTGGAAAATGCACTACCTAAGGTGGTCGAGGGCTCTAAGGCGCACTTGAAAGGAGGTAGGGTTAGAAAACACACTACCTAAAGTGGTTGAGGGCTCTAGGCACACTCGAAATGAGGTAGGGTTAGAAAACACACTACCCAAAGTGGTCGAGGGCTCTAAGGCGCACTCGAAATGAGGTAGGGTTTGTAAACACATTACCCAAGGTGGTAGAGGGCTCTAAGGCGCACTTGAAAGGGAAGGAAGATAGGGCAAAAAGCACAACATTTATATGATGAGGGCTCAACAGCCCGTTCAAAAGAGGTGACGATGAGACACCAATCCATCAGGGATGAAAGTAATGCATCATGATTAATATGCATGTATACTTACCTGAGAAATATAGGTCCCCCTGTCTTCGTAGGATTTTCATCTTCTCAAAAGTTTGAGTATCTAATAGTAAGCTTTGATGGCTCTTTCCGCTCTTGCTTACTCGAGTCATATCTTGTGATCTTAACCTCTTGGAAGGGTATGACATGAACAAACCTTGATCTTTAGATTACCAGCTTTGCCTTACTTTTTTCATGGAATCATGGAGCCAACCCTATTATGTGTTTGTCAGATTGCCCCCCAGTTTGATCATGTCTCCAAGTGTTCAATTTGGGTTTTCTTTGGGGATGAGGCTATGTGGAAGAAGATCTGGTTATTTACAGGGACTTGCTTTCATGAAGGATTTTTGGAATTTCAAAGCTATTCCAAAGAAATCATTTTGATGTTTGTTCAAAATAAACTTGTTCTGAAAAATTCAAGCGATTCTCATGGATAGGTTTGTATGAGTGTTAAAAAAAATTAGTTCTTCTTTTAGTGATGTGAAGTGATGTTTGACTGGTCAAAAGGGTTCAAGCTTCAATATAAGGGTTTCAAAGAACCAGTTTTCGAAGCATTCATTTTGCTTGCATGAATAATGACTTGTTTCACATGAGAAAGCAAAGTCTACCAATCCAAAATGACTGCCTTTGATCAGAAAGGGCTTGATTGGGCACGTAATATAGGCTTTGGCTATAGGCTATGAACAAAAAGGATATTTAGGCTTAAAAAGTGTTTAAGGGACTTCAGGACTAAGGATCACTA
This sequence comes from Populus tremula, assembly GCA_964019445.1. Taxonomy (NCBI): domain Eukaryota; kingdom Viridiplantae; phylum Streptophyta; class Magnoliopsida; order Malpighiales; family Salicaceae; genus Populus; species Populus tremula. The sequence continues at coordinate 47,875,126 of CAXHTJ010000001.1, forward strand.
GTGCTTATATCCCAAACTCTCTCTCTCTTTTTTTCATGAATTTCCGGACCTTGGAATTAATTTGCAAAATCGTACATGGTGCCCCCCAATGTTTGGCTTTTTCTTGTGGTTTTGAGCATCATTATATATGTGATTTTTATGGCATGCTTAAATCTTTTTGGAACTCTTTCATGCCCCCTAGTATTGTTTGGGCACTTTTATCGTTAAGGACTTTTGCATTCCCATAGTTGTTTGGACATTTTTAGTCATTAAGGATTTTTTGCACTTGCCCCCCCCCAATGTAGGGTGTGATCCCAACCAATGTTACTTTTTTAAGAAAAAGTTATTAGGCTCAAAAGAGGACTGCAACAGATTGTTAGCAATGTGAAAGGATGATCAAAGACGGCCTTTCTTCATTTCAAATGCATTCATTCAGAATCGGCAAGCTTTGCTTTCTCACATGCGAATATGCAAAAATGGTTTCTCATTATTCATGCAGTTAAAACTTCAGCTTTGAAGTTTTTTTTTTTTCATGATGTTTGGGTTGTATTTCAGGTTTTTTAAGTGTTAAGATGTCACTTGAATTTACAAAACCTATTTATTAGAACAAACACCAATTTGATTTTTTTTTTTGTATTAAAACTTTGATTTCCCAAAAATCCTAGTGAAAACATGGGGTCCCCCTTTTTTTTTTAGGGGGAAAAGAAAATACCAAAGAATTAGTGGTTTTGTGAGTGAAGGGTGTGCTCAGTGTGTTATTTGCAACGAAAATGAAGACACATCATGAACACAGAAAAACACATGATCTTATTAATAAGAAAGACTCATTTGACAAAGAAAGTCTTGTGGCATTATAAGCCAAATTGCCATCAAGACTAAAATGGGTTAAAACAAACATGATTAAGCAAAAGACAATAATTGGGTAAGCTTTTTCTTCCCATTCTATAGCAAAACTTTGTCATCTATCCTCGAGAGTGCACACTGCCTTCTTTACACCTTGCTCCTGCCATCAATGATTTGATGTTTTCGGAGCATTCCACCTCTAGTGCATTCACCGATCCACTACTTGAAGCATGATTGGGTAGAGGGTTTGAACTTCGAGGGTGATCCATCCAGCTTTAATCAGATGCATAAGCCTTTTCTTAAAGGCACTACAAGTATGAATGTTGTGTCCCACAGCGCCAGCATGATATTCGCAAGTGAGGTCGGGCTTGTACCAATTGGGGTAAGGTGGTTGTAAGGGTGTCAAGGGTTCAGGAGCTATACGCCTAATGCTCAGTATCTTTTGATACATCTTATTTAAGGGCAATGGTAATGGAGGTAGTTGTTCCTGAACTCTTTGATGTTTGGTTTGAGGATCAGGTTTTCTGGCAGGAAAAGAAGAGTTGAAATTGATATTGGCAATTTGGGGTGAAGATGATGGAGTGTGATAGTTTTGGAATGGGTTCTTCCTACCCTCAACATGTCAACCTCTTTCTTTTTACCTACAAAGCCCCTTTTCTCCACAGGTGCAAAGATTCTACCACACTTTATTCTTTGTTCTATACGTTCAGCTACTGCCACAACATCAGTAAATTGCTGGACCAAACTACCCATAACATGCTCGTAATATGGGTCCTTGAGTTTATTGGCAAACAGAGTGACCATCTCTTTATCTAAGAGCGGAGGATGTACTTGAGCAGTTAGGTCTCTCAACTTTTGAGCATATTCCCTTATGCTTTCCTTGTCCCTTTTCTCTAGATTAGACAGACTGGTTCTATCAGGAGCAATGTCCATATTGTACTTGTATTGCTTGACAAAAGCATCCACCAAGTCTTTCCATTTTTGGATCTTTGTGTTGTCCAATCTCATGTACCAACTTAATGCCGCCCCACTTAAGGTATCTTGGAAAAAGTGCATTAGTAGTTTTTCATCATGTACTACTTCTGTCATCTTATTGCAGTAAGATTTAAGATGAGTCATGGGGCATTGTGTTCCGGTATATTTGATGAATTCAGGAACACAGAACTTTTTCGGGACCATCACATTTGGGACCAGACACATTTCTGCTGCTCGTACTGGATCATACAAGTCTACCCCTTCAATGGCTCTAATTCGAGCTTCCAATGCTGCCATTTTATCTTGACCAATGTCATTAGACGACCTGGTCTTGTGGGACTCATTGGCAAATGGATCTATGACTGCAGGGGTAGGTGCTGGTGGTAGAGTGCACAAATGCTGGATTGTGTGGAGGTTCTTGACCATGTTCACTCATTGTTTCTTCGGGTTAAACTATTGTTGGAGGCTGAACAAAAATAGTGGCTAGTTAAAAGGACCTTCACCAGAGGCATTTCTTAGTGTATGCTCGAGTAAGCTAGTGAGACGAGCCACGCTTGCTTTCAGAGACTCTAACTCTTCTTGGAAATGGGCGTCGCGGTGAGCACGCTCTTCACCTTCCATGTTTCTTGCTTGGAGTCGGGTGTTGTAGACTCTTTGGGGACCTATATTTCATGTTGCATGTATGTATGTTATTTACAATGGACTGATGTATGTGTATGGATGCAAATGTATGTATATGCACATTGGGTATGAATGGAAAAAACCCATGCAAAATGAATAACAAGAGACTTCATGCTCTAAAGGAAGGTTCTAGGTCATTACATGATAGGTAGGCTTTCTACCTGGTCTTAAAAAGGTCTATGAACTGCCTAGTGACCACCTTACGTGAAGGCAGTGTAGGGGTTTACAAGGAATAGTTGGGGCACAATGTGACCGCCATTACCAAGTAAACACTCAGCTCATAGTTGGATGTTTCACGAATCTGAACTCCGACTGAAAGTCATGAGGCAGACCGCTACTCCCCACCTAACCTAGAGTTGGGTTTATTTGAAAAATTAAAATGCATGCTAAAATTAAAGACCAAGAAAAAGGCAAAAAAAAATCAAACAATCAATGCTTAGTCCAACCAAACATGGCTTCCCCAGTGGAGTCGCCATCCTGTCACGGGGGGTCGCGACGTCGTCTGGCGACGGCTGAGGCTCCTTGTCATGCCTCCTGATGTGAGGTGTGTTGTGTGTTGGAAAGGGTTTTGGATTTAATCACAAAATTATGATTAACGTGAGGAGTCACCACCTAGTATTATGGTCACTACGAACCTATGGTCTGCGAGAGTCTGAGTAAGGGACTGGTTGTGCAAGGGGAAGACGCATCACCCCTAGTACACCCTACCTAAGGTAAGCTGCACTGTTGTTTGATTGCTTTTTATTGGTTTTTCTAAGGCTCAAGGTAGATCTCTCTTCATGAGAGAGTCTCTACCTTATTTGGGTTAAATCCTAACCGTTCTAAAATCTGAATTTTAGCATCGTATTTATACACTTTGTATCTATAATACCTGAGAGTGTACTTTATCGTGTAATTTTACACCCCACAAATATTAAAGTCTATATTTGGATCCTAAAAAAAGATTGGAAAAATATTTTTGACATGTTGGCCAAATCCTAATGGATAATCAAAAACCGGTTATGATATCCTTTTTTAGATTTTAAAAAAAACATGACAAAGATGCAATTTTTTTCCTTGTTGTTGTTTTTTATTATTATTATTAAAAATATGCTTGAAAAAAAAATTAGAATTTGGTCGTATGCAACAAAATATTTATTCTTTTTTAAAATGTTTTGAAATTTTTTTTTTTGAAATATTTCGGAGAAAAAACTAGGTGTTTTAATACCGGATTTGTATTTTACAATGTAAATATACAACCTTATATTATGCAAAATGGATAGAAAAATATTTGAGAAAATCACAATTTTTTTAAAATGATTTTTGAATTTTTTGGATTTTTTTGTTTTTTTTTTATTTTTTTTATTTTTTTAAAACAATAATATTATAATATATATTATATTATATAATATAAAATATGTGGGCTGGGCTTTAAAATGATTTTTGAATTTTTTGGATTTTTTTTGTTTTTGTTTTTTTTTTTAATAATATTATAATATAATATATATTATATAATATAAAATATATAGGCTGGGCCGGCCCAACTAACTAGGCCGAGCCCAACCTACAAAAGGGTGGGCCGTTATCGACCCAAAATGGTTGGGCCAATCTCGGCCCGACAAGTATTTTTGGGGTGGGCCAGATTCGGCCCATGAATTTGGTCTAGGCCGAATAAGATCTGGCCCACCTTCAATTAATTATTCACCATTGCATGCAGAAGGTCTTCTGCATGCAATGGCCAAAAGAGCTGGGTGCAGGAGTGGGGAACGGCGGAGGATAAGGCTACCAGGCATGGTTGTCACTGACGCGATCAGGAGGGTGAGCTGATGACTCGGGCGGTGTTGTTGCGAAGAACGGTGGAAGCGTTGGCGGCCGGTTGCAGATGTTTAGGCCGACGCCGATTTGCTATCATTCAGTCTAAGAGATTCACATGGGGATGTAGAGTGACTATAGAGGATCATTTTCGTGCAAGTTTGGTTAAATTTGGTGGACGTTTGGTGCATTAAATGCACCTGCAAAGAGACAACCAGACCAGCTTTATCCGGTTAAAAGAAGAAGACAATGAATAGTGACCAAACAACGCGTCGTCTGGTCCTCTTTTTTTTTTAATGCAAAACGGCGCCGTTTTAGGTTTAAATTAGGGATTTTTACTCATTTTTAATTTAGTCCCTGGTCTTTCAATTTCTTTCAATGGAACCCCTAATTAACCCAAAACTTTCTATTTAGTGCAATTAAACCCCTGATGAACTTCAATTGCAGCCCCGTATTTACGCTCCTTTTGCAATATGGTCCTTGGTCTCGGAATTTGTCAATTTAACCCCTAATTGAGCATCAAACTTTTAATTTCTTCAATTTCACCCCCGGATTTTGTCAATTAAGCCCCTAAAGTGTGGCACCCCTTGCAATATGGTCCTTGGTCTCGGATTTTGTCAATTTAACCCCTAATTGACCCCAAAACTTGAATTTTCTTGCAATTTTGCCCCTAATTTCAATCAATTAACTTGGTAAAAATTAAATTTGGTGTCTTAAAATTGCAATCTTCTCAATTAAACCCAAATTAAGCTCTCAAACTTATTTTTTTCACCAATTAAGCCCCAAATAAAATTAATTTGTCCCATTTAAAGTATAATTAAGTGCTTGCACTTAATTAAATCGATCCTTTAATTGGACCCAAATTAATTCTTAAACATAATTAAAAAAAAAAATTTGGCCCATGATTAAATCAAATTGGCCTATTAAAAATTTAATTATGTCCTTGGACTTAATGTTTCACTAATTAAACCCAAAATAAAATTAATTTGACCCATTTAAAATATAATTAAGTCCTTGCACTTAATTAAATCCTCTAATTGAATCAAAATTAATTCTCAAACATAATTAAAATTCAATTTGGCCCATGATTAAATCAAATTGGCTTATTAAAAATTTAATTATGTCCTTGGACTTAATTTTTATGCAAATTCGTCCAATAATCATTTAATTTGACCTTGAATTTGCATTGTTTTCTTATTTTTTGGGTATAATGGGGTACAATTAGGCCTTGAATTTCCTCCAAAAAATTGCAGTTTGATACCAGCCTTTATTTTATTTTATTTTGAAAAAAATTTATTTTTGGGGAATAACCCAGAATTGGGTTATCACATTCTCGAATGAATTAAATGATTGAAATGGACTCGTTGTGGATGTGTTTATGGATGAGATGTGATTATAAATGCATGCAGGGTAAGTTATCGATAACTTGGAACCTCCCGATATAGGAAAGACTTTGTCGAAATTTTGTTAGAAATTTCGATGAACTCAATGTAAAAAAAAAAAAATTATGCTTCATTTACCCTTTACGTGGAAGCTAAATGGATAAATTGATTTAACCTTTGAGGTTGTTACAATTATATTTAAAAGTCATTTGATTATGTCATGATTTTAAAATAACATTAGAGTTTTTATGTTAATATTAATTACTATAAATTATATATGAATCTAATATACATAAGTAAAGTTATATTTAAAATAACCATTCAATAATGTCATGATTTTTAAATAACATTAGAGGTTTTATGATAATATTAATTACTATAAATTATATATATGCATAATTATTTTATAAAAAGATATATTCTTTTAAGAAAAAAGAAATAATCATGATTAGATGAATATATTTTCTCTCTTAATTTACATTGAAATTCGTACGACTAATCATTTTAATTGCCTTCATTATATATATATATATATATATATATAAAACCATAATGATGATAAATAAAAAAAACAAGAGAGACATTTTTTTATCCAAACAATAAGAAAGAAGTTCTTTACTACATAAATACATTTTAATTTCTCAATAATTTAAACCATTCCCTGTCGAATTAAAACTATTTATTTTAATTAATATACAAATCAATAAAAAGATACTAAACTTGAGTGTTTATTGACTATGGAGAAATCATGTGCTCAATTATCGCACTTGGAATTTGGTTCACTCGTCAACAAAAGACGATGAAGCGGCCAGACATTAGGGAAGGTGGCAGCAAGCAGCAAAGGCAAAGTAGCTTTCAAAGAATTCCATGTCTCTTGCTACAAATCAAGAGCATATTGAGAGTGCAAAGCAGAATTGCTTACTTTTTTAGATGCGTGTGTGAGATGAGCAAGGAGGCTACTTGACTAAACAAGTGTGGCTTCATTTTCATGCCCTAAACTACGAAGCAAAGTCAATGAAGTTTTCGAGCTATTTCCCAACTCACCGAGTTCTTGTTGTGTTTCTTTGATGGACAGTATCTTTGATTTGTATTCGTCAAAGACTGTATTTCCACGTGAAGAAAAGGATATATAGGAGTTCTTCCTTTCTTTCCTTTTCTAATTCCATGGAGATCCTACATGGAGAAAGATTAATTATTGTAGTCACGTATTTTTGCTAGTATTCAATTCCATCTACTAAATTATACGATATAAACAAAAAGGCTTTAAAAATGCTGTAAAATGGATTTTTGTAAATAATATAAATAAAAGGTATGTTTTCATGAATAAAAAAACACATGTTATTTTAGTTCTAATAAAATCATGGTTTGAAATGAAATAATATGTGAGGTCTGGTGCAAGAGATAGAATTTATGTGTCTAATCAAACTTTTTTTTTTCTGTGATTAGGAAAAAAAAGAAGGCAAAAGCTATGATAATACTAAATAGTTTTTAAAATTAACCAGCAGGAATTGAATCGGTTAGAACTTACTAATTTTTTTTTTAAAATTGATATCATTTTGGTTTTTTTAAAAACTTATTTTGGATTAATTTATCATCCTATAATTTGAGACTTGTCAGGATCAAATTTAATAACTATATATATATATAATTTTAAAATCAGAATTATGGAAATGAACAATTAATAATGCACCGATAAAAAAAAAAGGACAATCATATTAAATAAGTATTAATAAAGTTCAAATATCTTAAAAACTAACGAGTGTGCATGCATTTTTCAGCCTCTATTATTAATGGAATTGGTTTATAAACGGCATAGAATAAATATTCAAATAAAAGGAATTACATTACTTAGTGTTATTCAATGAATACTATTATTTGTGATAATGTTTTTTAATTATCTATAGTAAATTTTATTATAAAATAAGAAACTGAATTAATGAAGAGTTTTGAATGATTGTAAACAAGCTTCTTAAAGGCACTTCTAAACACAATTTTTTACTAAAGATACTATTCAATTTCCTCTCTTTTTTTCTAATCTTAAAAGGTTGTTCTTGTAGTTTAGTAATTAAGTAAATATACTCGATTTTTTAGTTTTTTAAGTTCAAATCATAAAATCAATAAAAAAAAAATAATGGCTAAAGAGATATAAAATGCTTCTTTTATATATATATATATATATATATATATATATATATATATATATATATATATAAAATTAACCCCGGTTATTTTTGCGTTCAAAAGTGTTTTTGAAAAAAAATTGAAATTTTTTATATTTTAAATTAATATTTTTTTGGTGATTTTAGATTATTTTGATGCACTGATATTAAAAATAATTTTAAAAAAATAAAAAATATATATTAATTTGATATGTTTCTAAATAAAAAACACTTTAAAAAATAATTACAGCCACACTTTCAAACATGCTTTAATGATATGTATTTACACTCACTAACTTTTTTTCTCTCATAAAAACTAAAAGTTGTAACGCCTATCAACATTCAATCATAACTAGTTTGTCTATATATTATGTTATTTGACAACAAATGTTTCGCCATATCCATTTTATTATTATTTTATTTAACTTCATGGATTTTTATAGAGAGATAGCAACATGTTACAGTTTATTCCTATCTATCCTTTTGGTTTCAAGGGTCATGATCATCCTAATTACGCATAATTATTATTGAATTGACCCCTTGTAAAAACAAAAACAAAAATCCAAGTTGGGAAAAAACGTGGCTTCAAGGGAACCGCTGGCTTTGTGGGAGGCATATGAGACAGCCATTTATAGGGCAAATCAATGAAGCCCTTGGAAAATCATGGCATTGTCAGGCCCCTGATGTGAACATCCTTGATATGAAATTATTTTGCCGTCAATTATTACTATGTGAAATTTTTTTTTAATTAGAAAATATTTTTTATTTTGTTAATTGAAAAATATTTTTCATTAATCAATTAAACAAACAAATAAAAAATTTTAAAATTAATTTTTCAAAAATCACTTTTCAAAAAATAAACACAGTCAAATTCAATGAATTCAAATTCAACCTTTTATTATTTTTGTTATTATTTTAAGTAATATCTAGTCTATAATAATAATCCTTAGAAATTAATTTATAATAAAAAAAAATTACTTATCTTGTACAAGAATGGAATGCTATATATACAAATAGTGTTATGATATATAGATATAATTATATCATATTTTTTTCATATCAATTAGATAATATTATTTTGTCATTTTCCAATATGATTTGAATTCTCATGTCAGAGAATAGTTAGGAGTGGTTATACTAACACAGGAGTTACCATATAAAAAAAATAAAAATAAAAAGAGAAGGCAATGAGGGATGGAGAGGGCATTTTGCGAAGAAAGAGAGAGAGACCCAAATTAAGTACAATTCCAAACACAACTGAAACTATTACAACGTTTTTAAAACTAGCATAAGTAAAAAACAATATTTGAGAAATAATATAATTAATGAATTTCATTGTTAGTACCAATTTGTTTTTACATTTTAAAATTTAAATTTTTTTAAAATTAATAATTTTTTAGTTTTTTCAGATAATTTTAATATGCTGATGTTAAAAATAATTTTTAAAAAATAAAAAACATTATTTTTATATATTTTAAAACCAAAAATATTTTTAAAAAACAATTACTACTGCACTCTCAAACATTTTCTTAAAAATAGCACAGCCTATAGATTTTGTTGCTCCTAATAACACAGTTCAATTTTCTTAAAATATAAAGATCATGTTATTAGAATTAATTCAACTTGTTGTTTATTTATTTACTTACTTACTTTTGAGATTATTTTATTCTAAACCTCACAAATTTTGAGCTATAAGTTTATAATAGAGCAATCTTATGGGTTGTGTTATTCCTAACAACGCGATTTAAAAACTATGTCCGGTGAAGCTCAAAGGTGGGCAGGCACTGTATGAGTCCACTATTGACCTGACTTTTTTGAAAGATTCCCAAATCAATTATATGCCTTGAGCTACAAGCCAATACCATTTATTCCTTTTCCTTCCCCGAGCATACTCTAAAGATTCAAGTCATCCTCGTCCACTCAAACTTGGACACCATAAACAATGAAATTATTGGAATCTACCAAGATTGATGACATGGTGTCCATGATCTCATTACCCTATAACATTTTATAATGTCCACATACTTGGCAGTTGTTATTATTATTATTATTTTTGTCCGATTAGCACAATAAATTTAAAACTATAGGTGAATGATATTGTTTTTTTAAAAAATTAATGAAATAGTATAGTTTCACGTTGTTGCATTTTTTTAACGTGACATCCATTAAATATCACGCTTTTGAAGCCTCATAACTACACGTCGAGCTTCTGAAACACAACATTAACTAAATATCCTACTTTTAAAGCGCGACAACTTAAAATATCACGCTTCATAAACACAATATCAATTAAATTTAAATAGATCAAACATAGGCAACACACAGACAAGTTAGATTATGGAATGATGAGAATCACTTGGACTTCACACAGTTTGTTGATTATTATTACATGGTTCAAAGCTATAGGTTAGCATATGGAATGTCATTCTGTTATTTACTAGACGAGTTAGAAAAAATTGATTACATTGGATCTCAAGTTGAAGCATACTCATCTAAATGGAAATTAGGATGTAGTCTGTCACAGGGGCGCGATGTTGTCTGGCGACGGTGGAGGCTCCATCCTGTCGCAGGGGCGACGACGGAGGCTCTTTGTCGTGCCTCTTGTGTTAAGGGTGTTGTGTGTTGGGAATTGTTTTTTGATTTAATCATAAAGTTATAATTAATGTTTAGGAGACGCCACCTAGTATTATGGTCACTAGGAACCTATGGTCTGCGAGAGTCTGAGTAAGGGACTGGTTGTGCAAGGGGAAGACGCATCACCCCCAGTGCACTCTACCTAAGGTAAGTTGCATTGTTGTTTGATTGTTTTTTCTAAGTCGGGTTTCTATTTATTAGTCTTTTCTAAGGTTCAAGGCAGATCTCTCTTCATGAGAAAGTCTCAATTTTATTGGGTTAAATCATAACCGTTCTAAAGTCTGAATTTTAGCATCGCATTTCTACACCTTGTATTTTTAATACATGAGGGTGTACTTTATCGTGTAATTTTACAACCCACAAATATTAAAGTCTACATCTGGATCCTAGAAAAAAAATTGAAAAAAATATTTTTGACATATTGTTCAAATCCTAATGGATAATCATAAACTGGTTACGATATCCATTTTTAGATTTTTTAAACATGAAAAGGATGTAATTTTTGTTTTTTTATGAAAAATATGCTTAGAAAAATTTCAGGATTTGGTCGTATGCAACCAAATATTTTTTGAAAATGTTTTGAATTTTTTTTTTGAAATATTTTGGAAAAAACCGGGTATTTTAATACCGGATTTGTATTTTACAGGGTAAATATAAAACTCGATACTATGCAAAATTGGTAGAAAAATATGCAAGAAAATCACATCTTTTTTTGAAATGATTTTGGAATTTTTTAAAAACATATTATAACACACACACACACACACACACACACATAATTCACGTCCTGCATGAACAGTAGGACGTGAATTATAATTCATGCGTACTGTTCACGTTCACGCAGTGAACAGTAGGGAAGGAAGAAGAAGAAGAAGACGAAGGGGAAGGGGAGAGAGGGCGGACAACCTGGCGTGGTAATGGTTGTCGTCACTGGTCTGGCTGAGGACAATGGAAGAGTTGGTGGGCGGCAGTTGGAGCTGGTTGCAGGTCACGGCGGGAAAAAGGTGTAGAGGAGAGAGAAATGCTGGAAGGAGAAGAAAGAGAGGATCGCGGTGGTTGCTTGGTTGTTGTGTTGGCTTCCTATGGTGGAGTTGGTGTTCGTGGTGGTGTATAGGCTGGGTTTGTTGGCATTGTAGCTGGAGAAGGCAGCTGTGGAAGGGGTGGAGAGAGTTGCAGAAGGCTGACGGGGAAATAAGGAAAATGGAAACAGGGGGGAAATATGGGTTTTTACGATATTTGGACCCGATTTCCTCCTCCCTCGGACCATCAAATCTATCTCTATTTATAGGCGGTGGAAGATGGCAATCTTGTCTATATTGGGGAAAAATTTCAGCCCTTGATTCAGTTGGGAAGAATCCCAACCGTTGGCTCAAAGTAGGCATGGTACACTGTCAAAACTACAGAAACGGCTACCTGAGTTGGCATGTTTAGGCCGGTGCCGATGCCGTCTTGCTACCATTCAAACTAAACTGTTTACTTGAAGCTGTAGAGAAACTGCAAGGGATCATTGGTGTGCAAGATTTGTCAACTTTGGTCGCTGGTAGGTACATTAAATGCAGCTGCAAAGTAGGTAATAGGACCAGCTTTTTTCTGAAAAAATTAAGAAGATAATGAGCAGTGTTGAGTTCTTTTTTGGCCAAATATCATTTCAGTCCTCCATCTATCAATTGCTTTCAATTGAACCCCTAATTGACCCTAAACTTTTGATTTAATGCAATTAGGACCCTGCGAAACTACTGTTTGATCCTTGGATTTATACGCCTTTTGCAATATGGTCCTTGGTCTCAGAATTTGTTAATTTAACCCCTAATTGACCATTAAACTTTTAATTTCTTCAATTTTATCCCCGGTTTTTGTTAATTAAGCCCTTATAGTTTGGCCCCTTTCCAGATTGGTTCTTGGCTGCGAGTTTTGTCAATTTAACCCCTAATTGACCCCAAAAGTTCGATTTTCTTGTAATTTAACCCCTAATCTCAATCAATTAACTTGGAAAAAATTAAATTGGGTCTCTTAAAATTTTAATTTTCTCAATTAAGCTCAAATTAAGCTTCCAAACTTAATTTTTCACCAATTTAGCCCCAAATAAAATTAATTTGACCTATTTAAAGTATAATTAAGTCTTTGCACTCAATTAAATCCTTTAATTGGACCCAAATTAATCCTTAAACATAATTAAAATTTAATTTGGCCCATGATTAAATCAAATTGGCCTATTAAAAATTTAAGCATGTCATTGGACTTAAGTTTTATGCAAATTCATCCAATAATCATTTAATTTGACCTTGAATTTGCTTTTTTCTTCATTTTTGGGCATAATGGGGTATAATTATACCTTGAATTTCCTCCAAAAATTACAGCTTGATTTTTTTCTATTTTCGCAGTCCTCCTTAATCTGCTTTCTCCACATTACCAGCCTTTATTTTATTTTTTATTTTTTATTTTGAAAAAGAAGTGATTTTTTTAGAATAACCCAATATTGGGTTATGACATAGTCGATGAATGTCTACTCATTTGCAGAACAAGATAGATGCAAGAGAAGGTCACGCACATTATAGGTATGGCATATGCAATGACACAAGGCATGCTAGAAAAAACATGTTCTAATTGACAACATATGTATAACAATTTATTAGGTCATGTTATGATATATTACGATATTTTTTAATAAAATTAAACTTATATAATTTTACATCATTCACATATATTATTACATAGAATGCCACAAACTCGAGGTGATAGATTGTCTTCTCATGTTGAGCGTCCATATTTGGTAGTGTATTATGATTTAAATTTGTTGATTATTTTTTAAGATTGCATTAATTAGTATAATGATTTTAATTTGTGTTGCAGGTATGCCATAATATATATACTTCATTTGTTTGGTAATGTATTATTCACTGACCTTATAGGGAGATATGTTCGTTTGCTTTATCTAACGCTCCTGGAAAGTTTCGACGCTATCCCCACAAGAAGATGTGGATCTGTTGTATTGGCATTTTTATAGTGTTCTTGAAACTCTGAAAAATGCAATTAAACTAATATGTTTTTAATGTTAGGTAGTTTGTTAGACGTTTTGTTGAAATAATTCAGCACATTTCATTAATATCACGATTGTGAACCGCGATATTATTGAAATATCATGTTTCTGAACCGTAATATCCTCAAACTGTATTATTTCACCAAAATGTTTTTATCATGTGTTGTTTTAAAATTTAAATATATTTTGGATGCTAATTGCCTAATTTATCCTTGCTATTAATTGCATTGTGGCATGGTGCAAAGTAGGCATGGTGCACTTTCAAATATGTAGAAGAAGGCTGCTTGAGTTAACTTGTTTAGACCGGCATTGGCGCTGATGGGTTGTCGTTTAGCCTGAACGGGCCATATGGGGTTGTAGAGAAAGTGAAGAGGATCTTTTTCGTGTAAGATTTGTCAAATTTGATGGACGTTAAATGCATTAAATGTACATGCAAAGTAGGTAATCAGACCAGCTTTTTCAAAAAAAAAATTAAGAAGATAATGAATAGTGACTAGACGACGCGTCGCCTAGTCCTCTTTTTATTAATCTCAAAACGACTCCGTTTTAGGTTTGAATTAGGGATTTTGCCTACGTTCAATGTAGTCCTCTAGCTTTCAATTTGTTTTAATTGAACCCCTAATTGACCCTAAACTTTTGATTTAATACAATTTTATCAATTTAGCCCCTAATTGACCCCAAAACTTCAATTTTCTTGCAATTTTGCCCCTGATTTCAATCAATTAACTTGGTAAAAATTAAATTTGGTCTCTTAAAATTCCAATCTTTTCAATTAAGCCCAAATTAGGCTCCAAAAACTTAATTTTTCACCAATTAAGCCTCAAATAAAATTAATTTGACCCATTTAAAGTATAATTAAGTCCTTGCACTTAATTAAATCCTTCAATTGGACCCAAATTAATTCTTAAACATAATTAAAATTCAATTTGGCCCATTATTAAATCAAATTGACCTATTAAAAATTTAATTATGTCCTTGGACTTAATTTTTATGCAAATTCATCCAATAATCATTTAATTTGACCTTTAATTTGCATTTTTTTTCTATTTTTGGGCATAATAGGGTACAATTAGGTTTTGAATTTCCTTCAAAATTATAGCTTGATTCCCTGGTTTGCGTTATCCATAATGTTGATAAATAAAAAAGAGACATTTTTTTATCCAAACAAAAATGCATGAATAAGAAAGAAGTTCTTTACTACATAAATACATTTTAATTTCTCAATATTTTAAACCATTCCCTGTCGACTTAAAACTGTTTATTTTAATTAATATAAAAATCAATAAAAAGATATTAATCTTGAGTGTTTATTGACTATGGAGAAATCATGTGCTCAATTATCGCACTTGGAATTTGGTTCCCTCGTCAACAAAAGACGATGAAGCAGCCAGACAGTAGGGAAGGTGGCAGGAAGCAGCAAAGGCAAAGTAGCTTTCAAAGAATTCCATGTCTCTTGCTACAAATCAAGAATATATTGGGAGTGCAAAGCAGAATTGCTTACTTTTTTAGATACGTGTGTGAGCTGAGCAAGGAGGCTACTTGACTAAACAAGTGTGGCTTCATTTTCATGCCCTAAACTACGAAGCAAAGTCAATGAAGTTTTCGACCTATTTCTCAACTCACCGAGTTCTTGTTGTGTTTCTTTCATGGACAGTATCTTTGATTTGTATTTTTATTCGTGATAATGTTTTTTATTAATCTATAGTAAATTTTATTATAAAATAAGAAACTGAATTAATGAAGAGTATTGAATGATTGTAATAAACACAATTTTTTACTAAAGATACTATTCAATTTCCTCTCTTTTTATTAATCTTAAAAGGTTGATCTTGTAGTTTAGTAATTAAGTAAATGTACTCGATTCTTTAGTTTTTTGAGTTCAAATCATAAAATCAATAAAGAAATAATTGCTAAAGAGATGTAGATTAGTAAATGCTTCTTTTATATATATATATATTTGGGGAGCCCTGTTTGTTTTTGCGTTTCAAAAACGTTTTTGAATAAAATTTAAAAAAAATTATTTTTTTCTTTACTTCAAATTAATATTTTTTTTTTTGGTATTTTTAGATGATTTTGATGTACTGATATCAAAAATAATTTTTAAAAATTAAAAAAATATATTATTTTAATATATTTATAAATAAAAAATATTTTAAAAAATAATCACATTCATAACTATATTTTTAAGCAGGTTTAAATGTCTATTCACACTCACTAGCATTTGTTTTTTCATAGAAACTAAAAATTGCAACACATCAACATTCAATCATAACTAGTTTGTCCATATATTATGTTATTTGACAACAAATGTTTCACCATACCCACTTCAATATTATTTTATTCAATAATGTTTAACTTCATGGATTTTTATAGAGAGATAGCAACATGTTACAGTTTATTCCTATCTATCCTTGTGGTTTCAAGGGTCATGATCATCCTAATTACGCATAATTATTATTGAATTGACCCCTTGTAAATACAAAACACAAAAATCCAAGTTGGGAAAAAACGTGGCTTCAAGGGAACCGTCGGCTTTGTGGGAGGCATATGAGACAGGCCATTTATAGGGCAAATCAATGAAGCCCTTGGAAAATCATGGCATTGTCAGGCCCATGATGTGAACCTCCTTGATATGAAATTATTTTGCCGTCAATTGTGGTCTCGATGCCGTGAAACTTCACAATTTATGATTTGCCCTGTCAATAAATATTTAATTGGTTTGTTTGTTGTATTGCGATATTTTTGTTGTTGTAGTTTAAAAAAATAAATTTAAAAATTATAAATAATAACTTTTGCATAAATAAGATTTTAAGAAAAACTTTTCGGTAAAACTCGTATAAAATTACAGTCTATTAAGTAAAATTCAAGGAATTCAAATTCAACCTTTTATTATTATTATTATTTTAAGTAATATCTAGTCTATAATAATAATCCTTAGTAATTAACTTATATAAAAAAATTTAATTATCTTGTACAAGAATGGAATGCTATATATACAGAATTTACATTATATAGTGTTATGATATATAGATATAATTATATCATATTTTTTTTATATCAATTAGATAATATTATTTTTTTATTGTCCAATATGATTTTAATTCACGTTTCAGAGAATAGTTAGGAGTGGTTATATTAACACAGGAGTTACCATATAAAAAAAAATACAAATAAAAAAAATATTATTTTGTCATTTAATAAAAAAAAAACAAATTAAATGCAATTCCTTACACACCACCACAGGAAAAAAAAACAATATTGAGAAAATAATATAATTAATGAATTTGATTGTGGGCCTATTTATTTTTATATTTTAAATGTGTTTTTTTAAAAATATATTTTTAAATTTTTTATTTTAAATTAATATATTTTTAGTGTTTTTATATAATTTTGTTATGTTGATGTCAAAAATAATTATTAAAAAATAAAAAATTATTATTTTTATATATTTTCAAGTGAAAAATATTTTAAAAAACAGTCATTGCAACACTCCCAAACATTCCTAATTTACTCCTAAAAAAACAATTCAATTTTTTTAAAATATAAAGATCAAGTTATTAGAATTAATGTAACTTGTTATTTATTTATTTATTTACTTTTGAGATTATTTTATTCTAAACCTCACAAATTTTGAGTGTTAGAGTTTAAAATAGAGCAATCTTGTGGGTTGTGTTATTCCTAACAACGCGATTCAAAAACTATGTCCGGTGAAGCTCAAAGGGGGGGCAGGCACTGTATGAATCCACTAGTGACCTGACTTTTTTGAAAGATTCCCAAATCAATTATATGCCTCGAGCTACAAGCCAATACCATTTATTCCTTTTCCTTCCCGGTGCATACTCTAAAGATTCAAGTCATCCTCGTCCACTCAAACTTGGACACCATTAACAATGAAATTATTGGAATCTACCAAGATTGATGACATGGTGTCCATGATCTCATTACCCTATAACATTTTATAATGTCCACATACTTGGCAGTTGTTATTAGTTTCTTTTATTTGTCGGACTAGCACAGTAAAATTAAAAATATAGAGGAACGATATTGTTTAAAAAAGAATTGATCGACGAAATACGATAGATAATTTGATGTTGTTTTACATTTTATTAAATATCACGCTTTTAAAGCTTGATAATTATATGTTGCGCTTCTGAAACACAATGTTAATTATATATCGTGCTTCACAAATGCAACATAAATTAAAATTTAAATAGATCAAACACAAACAACTCACGTACAAGTTAGAATAAGAAATGTTGAGAATTACTTGGACTTCATATAGTTTGTTGATTATTATTACACGGTTCAGAGCTGCAAGTTAGCATATGGAATGCCATTTTTTTTTTTACTAGACAAGTTAGAAAGAATTGATTGTATTGGACCTCGAGTTGAAGTATACTTATCTAGATAGAAATTAGGATGTAGTCGGCGAATGCCTACTCGTTTGCACAATAAGATGGATGCAAAGGAAGGTCATGCACATTATAGATATGACATATGCAATGACACAAGGCATAATAGAAAAACATGTTTTAATTGACAACATATGTATATCAATTTATTAAGTCATGTTATGATATATTACGATATTTTTTAAGCAAATTAAACTTATATAATTTCACATCAATTACATGTATTATTACATAGAATGCCACACTCGCGGTGATAGATTGTCTTCCCATGTTAAGCATCCATATTTGGTAATGTATTATGATTTAAATGTGTTGATTATTTGTTATGATTGCGTTAACTATTATAATGATTTTAATTTTTGTTGAGGGTATGCCATAACATATATATTTCATCTGTTTGGTAGTTAATTATTCATTGACCTTATAAGGAGATATGTTCATTTGTTTTATCTGACGCTCCTGAAAAATTTCAATGCTATCCTCACATGTAGCTGTAGATTTGTTGTATTGGTATTTTTATAGTATTCTTAAAACTCTGAAAAATGCAATGAAACTAATATATTTTTAATGTTAGGTAGTTTTCTAGATGTGTTTTTGAAAATAATCCAGCATATTTCATTAATATCACGGTTGTGAACCATGATATTATTGAAATATCATGTTTCTGAACCGCAATATCCTCCAATTGTGTTATTTCACCTAAATATTTTTATCATGTGTTATTTCAAAATTTAATTATATTTTAAATGTTAATTGCCTAATTTATCCTTTTTATTAATTGCAGTGTAGAATGAATAAAGTAATTTACACATTTAATTAATGCTATTATTTATTAATTAGCTTCTTTGCAAGTTGAACTTAGTTGGTAAGTAGTATAGTCCCTACCTTAATTTTTAGGATTCGTATAAAAAACCGTTTTGAGAAATTATTTCTTATAAATTCATCAATCCAGTATAATATGTTTCATAGTTTCAATGATAAAACTTGGAACTTGTTTGCCTTAAAAGTTAATAAAAAATATTTAGTAAGATTATAAAAGGTGTTTTAAAAACGATTTAGAAGCTGAAATTCAAATATACAAATGATAATTTTGAATTCCTTGAATATAGCATAAAATAAACTTGCTATCAAACATCCTTTTACCATTACAGTAAACATAATTAATAATTATTATAAGATTTTCTGTTATTAACTTTTACAGGTTTGATAAGTTGATAAACTAGTTAATTTAGAGTCTAATCTAATCTGTATTATAGATATATAATTAATTTCATGTAACTTGATTAATTTTTGTATTTGAAAATCGTTTTTTTAAAGAATTATTTTTTTTTTATTTTTTTTACTTCAAATAAATATATTTTTATGTTTTTAGATTATTTTGATGTGCTGATGTTAAAAATAATTTTTTAAAAATAAAAATAAATATTATTTTAATATAATTTTAAGTAAAAAATATTTTAAAAACCAATAAAAATTATAAAGGATAATTTTTTTATATTAATTCACCTTATAAGTAACATGGGTTGATCTTATAAGAGTGTAATAATTATTCTAGAATGATATATTATTATTTAAAAAAAAGGTAAAAAAAAAGAAAATGCTGAGGATTAGGTGAGGCCAGGGACAGGTAGAACTGAAAAAGAGGTGTGAAAGAGTTTAAAACAAAAAAAAAAAATTAAAGAATGATAAGTGACTTTTCTTTCTTGGAGGCTCAGTTAAGATAAGCACGTGAAAGGGACCCTCCACAAATTAGACACGTGGTGGCGGCTGTCACTCACTACTCACGAGTGGTTTCACTGCGCAATCAGACGTCGACAAAATATCATATCATACGCAGACGATATACTATCTACTTTATCGCGACATATGATGTTCTCTTAAGTTCCAGCTTCTCCGTAAACGGGTATTTAAAAGGTTGGACTTTTCGAAGCAATGGACCGACCACATTTTATTATATATACAATAACGTCCAATAATGTTGGATCTTCCACGTCAAGTTGTTCTTCAGGGTTTTTTTTTTTTTCAGATAAGGAGGAGATAAGGGATTGATCGTAATCCAATCATGTTTTGAGAAAAAAACAAAATTGGAGAAAATTATAAATTGCTGACTGTGTTTTGTTTTTGTGAAAATAAATTGTATTAAGAGTCATTTAAACTTGTTACATTAGATGATTTTTGTTTTTTGGTTTATTTGCACTTATGAAGGATTTTGGTATCTTTGAGAGTGTAATTGCATAAAATATTTTTTATTTAAAATTTATAAAATAATATTTTTTTATTTTAAAAAAGTTATTTTGAAATCAAAGCATCAAAATTATTTAAAAGCATTAAATTTTTTTAATTTGAAGTAAATTAAAAAATTAAAAAATTTTTTTTTTTTAAATACTTTTAAAACATAAAAATAAATAAAATTTAAAAATAATTTTTATATGTCATGGAAATAAACCAAGTTAGGATTAGTTTTCAATCTTTATGTCAGAGGATTTGTTGTGTGTTGGTTTTTAATGAAGTGCTTGGGATTGTGAGAGTTTTTTTTTTTAATAAGTTTTAAAAGTGTATTTTATTTTAAAATATTAAATTGATGTTTTTGTTAGTATTTTTTTGATAATTTTAGTTTATTGATATCAAAAATAAAAAAAACTGAAAAAAACTATATTAAAATTATTTTAAGTAAAAAATATTTTTTTAAAAATATCATGCACGATGATACTAAAAAACAAAGAAAGTCCTATGAAGCCAATCAATAAACCTAAATTGAAAATCTTAATTAAATAAATCTCAAAAAACCTCAATTTTAAAAATCATTTCTAAGAAAACCATGAAAAAACACCCCATCTTGTTTGTTTTCTCTCTCTTTATTTTGTTTCTTGAATGGTGATTTATGTGTGAATTTGCATTTCAAAAATTAATTTTTGGTTCAGTATGAACCGATATTAGTTGTTGTTCTTATTAAGAGGCATATTCATAATATTATAAAATTTAGGGTAGAAAATCAGAGATTTTTTTTATCAAGGAGGGGTATTTGTTTTTTCATTTAAGTTCAACAGGGTGTTATAAAATTTAACCTTTAATTTTGAATCAATAAAATAAAATGATGTGTTCCTTATATTAATTCTATAGTTTTCATTCATTTATTATTATGAGATACCATAAAAGAGGCCTTCATTATTTTTCCTCCCCCAAGTTATGCTGGTAGAGGAGAAAATATAAAATGAAAGAAAACATATCAATTAATTTCATGGTATTTTATTTGGTTAAAAAAAGGAGAAAAGAGAGAATATAAAGGAAATGTTTTTATTGCTTATCAATCTAATCTAGTGGGGGGAGATAAAGTGAATAGAAAATAATAATAATAAAAAAAGATTTTGATTCTTCTTTTTCACCTCATTCTCTTAATTACACTCTTTTTTCTCTTATTTTGTTCTCAACCAAAGTTCACCCTCTCATTCAAGTAGCATTTGATTAAGATTAAAAAAAAACATGAATAATAATAATAAATGAAATATATCTTTCTATCTTATATAAATTTATTTTAGAATTATTTAATATTTTTATTTTTATCTTTTTAACCACACACACACACACACACACACACACACACACACATATATATATATATATATATATATATATATATATATATATATCATTTGAATACTAACCTAAAACAATCTTTAATAAAATATTTAAAAACAAATATACATTGCAAATCATCAACATATTATCTGTTAATTAAAATTAATTTTAAATTAAAAAAATTTATAAAGAAGATATTAGGAAAAACATTTCTATGAACTGAGCAATATACTTATTTATTTTTATTTTGAAAAAAATACTAAATTGATATTTTGTAATATTTTTATGACTTTAATTTACTTATATTTAAAATAAAAAATATTTTAATATATTTATAAATAAAAAATGTTTTTAAAAAACACGAGTTTTAATGTAACGGACAACAAATTGTCATTCTTCTCAATCTTGGTCCACTGTCTCATCATCTCGTGTCTAATATCTCAATCAATCCATCCTCAAAATTACCAAACCTAAAAATAAAAAAAAGAGAGAGAGAGAAGAAGAGAAAAACAGACAAGGAAACAGCAACAACAAGAACAAGTGAAGCAGAAGTAAAGCAGATAGAGACACGAACACAGCAGTGTCTTCTGCCTCTCTTTCTCTCTGTTCCTTTACCTGCTCCTCGTCGTCCTCCTCCTCCTCTGTACACCACCTCCACCACCACCACCACCACCAACACCAACAACAGCAACAAAATCCAACTCTCAAATTCAAGAAAGAGAAGAAAGAGGAGGACGAAAAGGGAAAGAAAGAAGACCAGCAAATGGGAATTTTATATGATGACGATGTAGTGATAATTAGGCAATCAGAGAAAGAAGGAGACCCTACTGTTATCACTGTGAATTGTCCTGACAAGACTGGTCTTGGTTGTGATTTATGCCGTATCATTCTCTTCTTTGGTCTCAGCATTGTTAGAGGAGGTAAGGACCACAGGGAAAAAATTTCCATTCTTAGAGTTTGTCTTAGTAGTACTTTTCTTCAGCTCAATATTTTCTTTTTCTTTTTGCTGTTCTGTAAGCAGCCCAGATGCTAAATTGAGCTTCTTTTACTTTCTTTTTCTTTCATACTTTTAGCCTCCAATTTTGTCAAAAACAAAGTGTGATTTCTTAGTTTTCTGGTAGGGATAAGTTTGCGTAAAAAAATAACGTGATTTTTGTTTTGATTTTGGATGTTTTTGATGTGGTGAAGATGTGTCTACGGATGGAAAATGGTGCTACTTAGTGTTTTGGGTGGTTGGCAAATCAACAACAAGGTGGGGTTTATTGAAGAAGAGACTAGTAGAGGCATGTCCTTCATGTTCCTCAGCTTCTGGGTTGTCTTTTTACCGTTCAGAATTGCAGCCTCCAAGACCACCTGATGTCTTTCTGTTGAAGTTATCTTGTCAAGACAGAAGAGGGCTTTTACATGGTACTGACTTTTTCTTGGATTTTTTGGATTCGATTCTTCTCTATTTGATCTTCCTTTTTCAATGTTTTGATTGTCTATTTTTCTGCTCATATATGTTTTTTGTGATGCTAAGGTGATTGCTAAGGGGTTCTGATTCGTAGTTACTTTTAATTGCCTTTGGTTCTTCAAAAAGCTTAGCTTGTCACGTGTTTCCACGTTTGCGATTCATATTCTATAAATTCAGAAATCATATGTAATATGAAAGAATCATGTTCCCTGTAAAAACCTTTGCATATACTTGGCATTTGGCATAAAGTTGTCAGATACTAGCATGCCCCCCTTGTGATTTTCATGTTTTATTGGAGAATTTAGAAAATTGGAATGCTTCTGGTTTTTAATTGGTTACCGAGTTCCTGAGGGTTTGCTTTGCAGATGTGACCAGTGTGCTTTGTGAGCTTGAACTCACTATAAAAAAAGTGAAGGTATCCACGACACCAGATGGGAGAGTGATCGACCTATTCTTCATTACAGACACCAGGTTTTGAATTTTCGACATCTCTCCTCCAAACTCGCCATGTTTTTTTTTTTTGCAATTAGGACATGATGTGGATTCAACTTTTTAAGAATTTTGACTGAAAAAATGTCTGGCTTTTACGGCTGATTTTGAATATAAAACAATATGTATTGGCTGATTCTGCCATCTAGTGATATGACTTTTGAGAAAATTTTATTGTCATACCCATATTTTATACATTTTAGATTTGTAATAGTTGTGCGTTCAGAGGATTTGAGTGGGTCCAGAAGAGAAATTTTCGTAAGAGGTGCATCTTTTCCCAGTCCATGTTTTTGTTCCTACTTCTAGATCATTTTTGTTGTGTGTGTGTTCATAGAAAGATGTGACTAATCAAAATGGACATTTCTATAAATCCCGTTTGCATAGCCATGCAACCACTTGAACTTGTGATTATCTTCTTGTCAAAAGTAATATTTCTTACTGTCTTTCTTTATCAGGGAGCTCCTGCATACAAATAAGAGAAAGGAGGATACATGTGATCACTTAAAAGCTGTTACGGGAAATTCCATGATAAGCTGTGACATAGAAATTGTTGGCCCTGAAATTACTGCATGTTCAGCGGAATCTTCATTTCTTCCAACTGCAATCACAGAAAACTTTCTCCCCTTGGAAATGCCAGATGAACTCCCTAGTTCACTAACTTCCACCAGTGTTTCTGTCAATATGGACAACTCGCTGAGTCCAGGTCACACCCTTGTCCAAATCGTGTGCCAAGATCACAAAGGTCTTCTTTATGACATAATGAGGACTCTAAAGGATTGTAATATACAGGTAGACTACTGGTATGAGATTTTGAAAATACATTAATGGACAACTCTGTCATGTTTGCTATTCACGCAAGTCAGATGCTTCATTCTCTTTGGAGGAAACACCTTTTGCATTGTTGTTCTAATGTTTTTGCTGAATCTTTCCGGAGAAACTAATTACTGCTTGTATGACCAGATTTCATATGGGCGTTTTTCCATGAATCACGGAAGGGCCTGTGATATTGACTTGTTTCTCGTGCAAACCGATGGGAATAAAATAGTTGATCCTAAAAAGCAGAAAGCATTGTCCTCTCGTTTGGAGATGGAACTAGTGCGCCCTCTCCGAGTAGCCACTGTTAGCCGTGGTCCTGATACTGAGCTGCTGGTGGCGAATCCTGTGGAGTTATCTGGCAAGGGCCGGCCTCTTGTTTTTCATGACATCACTCTTGCCCTGAAGATGCTTAACACATGCATTTTCTCGGTACTTTTCCACTTGCTGAATAAGCTCAGATAGTCTTGGCAATTCCTGCATGATATCACTTTTAGCCTTTCCCTGTCAATAACTTGAGGCATCTTTTCTTTATTCTTATGAGATGCTTTCCCCAGATTTCTGAACTTCACTATGCATTATGTCTGAAACTGTGGGAATGTGTGTGTGTATATATATATATATATGCATTTTGTAAACTAAGTAGTTATTGTTTATTGTTCTTCCAGAGGAAATGTTATATCCTGTTTGTCTTTCCAGGCTGAGATTAGAAGGCGCATGATTGGAGATCGGGAATTCGAAGTGTACAGAGTCTTACTTGATGAAGGGGAAGACTTGGCTGTACCTAGAAGCAAAATTGAGGAACAAGTTTGGAAGAAGTTAATGGGTTGGGAGCAATGAACAATTCTGGATATCCTTCCATGCATGGTGACGGTCTATTGTGCAGTGTACTTCCCCTGCTAATGACTTTTATGCACTGTAAATCATGGGCTATATCTCATTGAAATTTTATGTTGTTACACATCAATACTTGCAGCTCCTGTAACGCAAACTAAACGGCGAGAACTTGTTGGCAGGAGATAGGAAGAGTGAAGCTGACATGGTATTATACGCATCGTCGCAGACAAAAATACGGAGCCATACCATTACCAATCTGGCATGCAAGAAGCGTTTCTGATGGTGGATGCTTGCTGTAACTCAGATTCCTCTCCTTCACAGCTTGCTCAGTTCAAAACCATTACCAGTACTCTTTTAGAGTCCCCTCTGTACAAAAACCGTATGTAGAACATGTAGTTTTGAAGTCTGTTGTGCCAATAGAAGGAGCAGTACAGAATCTCTCCATGTCAAACTAATAGCATATCAGCTGCACAGCACATTCTTGTATATTAATCTCCTATGTTTTGTTTCTTACTCTTCCATTGGCCAATGTGTGCACAAGCTCTTTTAGCAGATTTATTTTCTTCCAGTTTCCTCCTAGCCTAACAATGCTTTCTGCCTCTCAAAGGTGCTTGCTTATCTTGCGTTTCTACAGAAAATGCTTGTGTTAACCTTATCTCCTTGAAGGAATTTAATGGCATTATCAAAAAAGGAAAAAAGAAAGGCTTAATGGAGATTGCTTCAAGGTCATCTTTCTTTTTCTTGTCTCTGTATACTATTTCCTAAGCTCAATTCATTTGTTTTTGGTCGTCTGTTTGCCCTTAATGCAGAGCTGATGCCCTGTTTTCCAAGGAATGTCCTGGTTCCTGTGTGCATCTTATTAAATAAGGTTTCCTACATAGAAAATATCGTTTTCACATCAAATAGTATATGGTTTGGATATCAAGAATTAAAAATAAAATAAACATCTATATTCTAAATATCTAGGAATACTAAAACACAAGTTGTCATTTTGCAAGTGAAGTATTTTTTTCCCTATATGATGTTTATCTCAATCAAAATCAAGCAAGTCAGAGATCACAAGCCCTATCTTCAAATTCCAAATTATCCAAAAAACAAAAAACCAATCCCCTTATTAATATTATTATGCATAGTCACAATTTACTATTAATTATAATATTATAATTACAATTTTCCCTTAAAAAAAAGATAATGAAGTAAGCTTTTGGGGTAAAATTATCTTTTTACCATGATATAATTATTTTTGGCATATTATAGGGGTTATATTTTCATTTCCTCTTTTTATGCACTATAAAATTATTACTTTGACTTTGGAATAAAAAACCCTTATGCTTTTTCCTCATGGGTGTTTTTTCCTTTCATTTTTTTTCAGAATAGTTAAATTATTTTGATGCCTTTTAAGATAAAAAAAACAATATAGCTCTCATAAGGGTATTTTGATAATTTTATATTGGTTTTGTCGTAGATTTTGAGGTTGCTCAAGGGTATTATTATAATATTATAATTGGTATATATTAAATAGTATTAAAAAACTTGTTGGCACGTGTGGGAGGTCCCCCATGTTATTTAGACGATGCATGAGGATCGTTCAACCACCAAATACGACTTTTCAGGATGCTGTTTGGAAGATCTCAATGCCATCGACATGGTGGTGTTACATGTGTATTATAAGTGCAACTGGTTTGGCTCTGAAGATCATTATTATTATTTTTTTTCTCTTTCTCCACCTTGAAATTTGCACAATTCATGGAAAATTTCAGAGCAATCCCTTTAGTTTTTTTTTTTTTTTTTCATATTTGGTCCTTATCCTATTTATTTTTATTTTTTATATTTTAGAATAAACTATGAAATTACAAGTATTTTTCAATTTCATCCTCCTATCATTTTTTAATCTATAAATAATCTATCAAATTACCAAAAGATTTTCACTCCTTATCTTTTTTAAATATATAGATAATCTATCAAATTACAAATATTTTTTAATTTCACCCCTGCTATTTTATAATCTATAAATAATATATCAAATTACAAATGTTTTTCAGTTTCACCTCTTATATTTATTTTATTTTTCAGATTTGATTCTCATTCTTTTAGTTGCTATTTATTTTGTTTGAGATATTTTTTAATTGTTTTTGTTCTTACAAATTTCATTCTTCTTGGATTTTTTTTCTATTAAATTTAATTCAAATTGTTTTTGTTGCTTTTCTTTTTGTATGTTTTTTTACTAATAGTTTTTCCACGATTTCATCATTTAAAATTAAATTTGTTAAGAGTTAAGTTTCTTGATTGAGCACAGGTTCAGGATTTTAATAAATTTTAGGTTTTAGTTATTAGATCAAGTTTAGAAAATTCACTCCGGTTTATTTGTCCCCCCCCCCCTTTTTTTTTAAATTTGATGTGTTCTTATTTTTATCATTTTTTTTGGGTTATTTTATTTTATTTTATTTTTTGAGGTTTGATTCTATTCGTTAGCTCTTTATAGTTTTTTTCAATTTTACAACTGATTATTTTTTAATCTATAAATAATTTATCAAGTTTACAATTTCTTTTCAATTTACCCTTATATATTTTTTAATCTTCAAATTTTATCATCATTCTTTTAATTGCTATTTATTTTGTTTTGAATCTTTTTTTTTTTTTCAAATTTCATCCTTCTTAGATTTTTTTTTCTCTCAAATGTTTTTTTATTTTTTTTGTTACTATTTTTTCTATGCTTTTGCAAGTTTAATATTCTAGGATTTAAAGAGTAACAAGTTTTATAGATTATATAGGTTTAAGAAGTTCACATGAGTTTACTAATTATTTTTTTAAGTTTTTCTTTGTTATTGTTTGAGGTTTGTCTTCTATTATGTTAACATTAGGTTGTTTGATAAATCGAATACCTTGAGGTATGTTTTTTTTTATCTTTTTTTTCTTTATTAATTTATTGAGTCTTGCTGTATTTTTTTATATTGTTTAAATTTCCACTTGAACCAATAACTTGAGACATCAATTTTTTTTTTATCCTATTATTATTTTATATGAAATTGTTTTTTACTCTACCATAGCCAAACACTAGTGACAAATCTAGTGTTTCACTATTTAAGGAAGATCTCCCCGGATACTGTATGGTTGTCTGAAGTTGATGTGAAAGATGTTGACATTTCAAGTTGTGGACATGGACGATTGTCCTTGGTTAGATGTTTTTAAATCTAACCGTTCATATAATTCAAAGCAAGACAAACGGCTAGCTATTAAGTTGATAACTTTTGTTTAAAAAATAAATTTGAAAACAAAAAATTAATTTCTAAATTAAGATGTCACCGATTCAATCTTCAGCCAACGCTAGAAATTAAACTTATTTACACCCCATACAAAAGATGATCAAGTTAGTCCTTCAACTTTGTTGCTGCGATCATATTTTTTCCTCGTCTTAATAGGTATTAAATATGTGTTTGATATTCTATTAATTTTTATAGTTGTAATTTGAAAAAAAATATTAAAAAATTATAAATTATAGCTTATATATTAATAATAAAAGATCAGAAAACTTTTTATAATACAATTTTGTTTTGAATTTATAATTTTGTTTTATTTTTAAATTGAAACGATAAATAAAAACTCAACATGCATTTTTTTATTTTATTTGAAATCAAAATTAATAAAAATCAACTTGACCATGGATGGATGAAGGGACTTCGCCGATAAAATCACAAACATCCAATTATCTAAATTGAAAACACAATATCTTCATAAAAAGTCTATAATAGGAGATTTTAATCCAATTAAACAGATAACTCTGCTACAATATATATAATTAACAGTAGCATAATTAATTTTGTATTGGAGAAATTAGGGCAGGGGATAATGGAGGAGCAAAGCTGTGCACGATTTGGATATATAAAATTGAAAAATATATATTCTAAATATCTTGATATCCTAATACACAAATTTTCATTTTCCCATAGCTAGAAATATTTTGTAAAAGCATGATATTTATCTTCAAAGTCCAAATGTCTCACTATTGAAGGAAGATTTCCTCATATACCGTATGTTGCTGAAGTTGACGTGAGAGATGTTAACATATCAGATCGTCGACATGGTATATATCTTCAGTTGGGATCGTCGATGTGGCATTTCAATTTTTTTAGCTACACTTGCTGCTGCTGTAACATTTTGAATGGCCGTACTCGAATTGTTTTTCACAATCGAGTGTCTGATCTTTAATTTAAGTGAATGCTTGCTAGTTAAATGTTGATGTGTTCGTCATTACATGAGAGGAACGCAGGCTAATATTTTTGTTAAACGTGATGACATCTTTTACACTGATGAATTTCATCCGGCATATAGCGTGGATATAAGTGAGAGTTCTCGGATGTTTTATTAAAAATTTTAATAATAATTTTTTTTAAATAAATTAGATATTTTTATTTATATTAGTTTTAAAAGTTTTTATGGAAAAATATTTATAATTAAAACTAAAATCTTTTATAGAAAGAATTCCTAATTAAAACTTATCTAATTAATATAATTCATCAAACATTAAGATTTCTAAATACTAATTAAAAATAAATAATTAAAATTTAAAATTAACAAGAAAAAATAATTAAAACTACAACTTTAAGCTTTATATTAAATGTTTTTGAGTTTCTTCATGGACTTCTTTTTAGGCTTGATCTTGTTTATCTTGTTTATAAATATAGTTGTAACAAGCTCCACATTAATCATCTCTACTCGTGAAAGACTCGACCTTGAGTCATCTTCAAATTCTAAATACAAAGGCTAATCAGGTAAGTTGATAAACATTATGAAAATTCATAAACAGGTCTTCCTATATGTTTTCAGGAATAAGCAAAGGCATATAGGTGTATTCCATGCTTGTCCCTTGATAGTTTGACAAATACAACATTTTTTGCACAAATTCACCATATCATGTTTTAAATGAGGCCGATAATATCTGTCAATGACAACATCAAAATTTTTTTTTCACCTTAAAGTTACTAGCCAAACCTTCTCAATATAAATCCTAAATCACTTTCTTCACAATAAAGACTGATGAATGCAAAGTTGATTACTTTTAATTAGAAATCCATCATAAATTTGAAAGTCATCAACGAGAAGATTCTGACACTTCTTCCATATCTCACCAAAATCCTCATCATGTTCATACAAATTTTTCAAATAATCAAATATAGTGATCTTTTCCATTAGAGCAACCAGTAAGACTACTTTTCTACTTAAAGTACCAAGAACTTTGATATGAACTCCATTTTTATACACAATTCTAATTGTAAACCATGAAGGCAAGTAACCTATCTTCAATGCATGCCATTACGTATTCTACTCTAATTAATTAAAAATTACAACACTTCATGGTCTTAATATAACACAAATGCCTTACCAACCAAACAATGCTCCCACTTCTTGAGAGTTTGAAAAACAACATAGAACTCTTTATTGTTTGTAGATCATTTTAACCTGACATCAATCAATTTCTAACTAAAAAATGCCATGGGTCTTTTCTTTTAGGATAGAACTACATCAATTCCAACATCACAAGCATCATATTTTACCTTAAATAGTTTGTCAGAATCTAAAAGTGCCAGAATTAGAGCATTACTTTTTTTTTCTTTAATTAATGCAAAGCTCTTTTCTGTCTCTTCTCCCTAATCAATTTTTCCCTTTTGCATTCAATAACGGATGTCACAATTTTAATGAAATTTCTAATCAATCACTGATTGAAAGTAACTAGCCCATGAAAACTACAAACCTCACTAACTATTTTAGGAGCTAGTCGATATCTAATGGCTTGAACCTTTTCCTCATCAACGTATATACCCTCTACACTAACATTAAAGCTTGGAAATAATAGCTTATCACTAATAAAACTACACTTGTTTGGATTCACATATAATTTATCTTCAACAAGCACCTTAAACACCTTTCTCAAGTGTTCAACATGATCAATCTCAGATCCACAATAAATCAATATATCATTGAAATAAACAACCATAAATTTATTTATAAAAGAATGTAAGACCTGATTCATCACCCTCTTAAAAATTCTAAGCGAGTTAGATAGCCCAAAAGACATAACCAACCACTTATACAATCCCTTTTTTGTTTTGAAAACTGTCTTCCACTCATCACCCGATTGAATATGAATCTGATAGTAACCACTTCTCAAGTCAATCTTGGTAAAGATTGATAACCTATATAATTAATCAAGTATATCATCTAATCGAGGAATCAAAAATTTATATCTCATTGCTATTATATTGATGGCGCTACTGTCCACACACATGCATTAACTGTTATCCTTATTTAGAATGAATAATGCTAGATCTACATAAGGAATTAGACTCTTTTGGATATGCCCCTTTCTCAACAACTTTTCCACGTTCTCCTTTAATATCTCACCCTTATTGAGACTCATTTGATAATGTAATAGTTTTGGAAGGCTAGCTCTTAACATAAAATCAATATAATAAATGTTTCTCATTGGTGGCAATCCATCTAACAATTCATCAAGTATAATCTTCTCAAACTCTGCAAATAAAAGCTTAATTGCTTCAGGAATGCCTACTCTTTTCTCATTTGCTTGTTCATTCATTAATGCTTTCACAACCAATACATGATTTTACCTAGTTTCTTGTACATCTACTTGCACCTTAAGTTCTGAACTAGTTATTGTAAGGAAAGCCTTTCCCTATACTTTAGAAGCTTTAGGATTGAATTTTCCCTTTAAAGGTATAAGAGTATAATTCAAACCATTTTTTCTAATTCTTTACATATTATTTCCACCCAGGTGTTTTGCATTCACTCATATTACCAAGGCCTAACAAAGATTAAACTACATGCATCCATATCTACCGCATCACAATACATCTCATTCCTATACTTTCCAATGGAAAATGGTGCTCTACAACTGGTTTACCCTTATCTCTCATATTGACTTAATCCTCCTAATCTTATAAGGTTCATGGTGAGGTTCTAGTGGTAGTTTCAATTTATTAACAATATGTTTACCAATAATATTTTTACAACTCCATCTAGAAAAAAATAAATCAAACAAGTTCTTATTTATGGTGCAACAAGTAAAAATAACCTATTTTGTCACAAATTCTCAATAACCTTTGGTGTTAGCATCATTTTCTTAACCACATAGTTTTGTCTTTCATCATCATCATCATCATCATCATCATTATTATCATACTTATACAAATTTTTTCGGTCACCCCTATCAAGTTCACATTGCTCGCTCTCTTTGTTGGATGGTTGTGGCTCATACTACCAATTTCATCAAATTGATTAATTTTTATCTCCTACAATCACTGGAGCGATGTCTTGATTCTCTACATTTAAAGCATTTGGCAATCATTAGTATGACATAAGGGTTATTCAATTTGTTCATTTCAACTTGTTCTCTTGAAGTCTTGTCAAGTTTAGTAGTATTGGGTCATATTAAAGTTGGTTGTGATGGTTGTATTGCCTTCCCTTTATCAGTAGGATTAAATCTGGTTTTCTTATTATACAAACTCTTAAAAGGATCAGATCTCTCAAATCTACTATTACTACCAGCCTTCTCTTTCATTAGTATCTTAACTTTTAATGCCACAATCCTCGCCTCAGAGAGCATAAATAACATTTATAATCCGATCTTATCTTAGATTGCTGGTTTTGATCCTCTCATAAATCTTGCAATCTGTTGATTCTTTATCTCTTGGAGTCTGTTATGTTCTGTCAGCCTTTGGAATTCAGTGGTATACTCATTGACAAATTTATTACCTTGTGAACAATCCTGATATCGTTGAAACAAATATTTCTCATATTTAAGATGAAGGAATCTATAATGCAACAACTGCCTCATGTACACCTATGATGTAATAGCTTGTCTCCCTTCTCTTAATCGTGTATTTGTATGATGTTTCCACTACAAAGAAGGTCCAACTTTTAGGTTATATATGACTAGTTTCACCATCTTCTCTTCCGAGAAACTTGAGTACTCCTTAACCCTATCATATTCAGTGACCTTATCAAGAAATTATTTTATGTCCAAATCTCCATTTGAATGTCGGAATTTCTATCTTGATACAAAAATAATGTGTTTGTTACAATGGTCTATCTTGGAATGCTAAGGCCCTACGATCCCCATCAAATTCATCTCCACCATCACCTTCCATATAAACAACTGGTTATCTAGGTGGATCTTCAGGAATAGGTCTGGGATTCGGCCTGTCTCGAGGCATGTTTCCAGGAAAGTTTCTCTTCTCTTTACGATCCCTATTTGTGTTACCCATTATTCGAGTTAGATCTGCTATGATTTGCTCTAAACAATTTAGTTTATGCTTTTGAGTCTGCACAACACCTTATAGAGCCTCTACTCTCGCATTACAAAGTGGGTTGCTACCATCTTCATCCACCAAAGAGGCCAAGATACCAATTGACGCGACGTGTAGCATGTATAGAAGCTAAGGTTCTCAAGCCTTAAGGTTTCATACCTCAGTTGTAGAGAAATAAAATAAAAAAAAACTCCTTGGTTTAAAAAGTGTCAATAATATCTTCATCTCAAAATAAACTAGATACCTCTATTATATTAGTCTTAAAATCCTTTATGGAAATGTTTTTTTCTAATTAAAACTAAAATCGTTAGAATCCATCTAACATTAAGATTCTAAATACTAATTAAAAACAAATAATTAAAATTTAAAATTAACTAGAAAAATAATTAAAACAACAACTTCAAGTTTGATATTAGATGCGTACGAGTTTCTTTGCGGATTTCTTTTTAGGCTTGGTCTTATCTATTTATTTCATAAATATATAGTTAACATGCTTCACAGAAGTTTGGCCTGGATTCAGTCTATTTTCCTGATTTGTAAATCTAGCTGACAGAGAATTTTGGAGTAATGAGATGAAGATATGCCAAGACCCTCTTCCCTTTGATGGCGTCTGGATTGATATGAATGAGATATCAAATTTCATAACTTCCCCTCCCACCCCATTATCTAACCTTGATGATCCTCCTTGTAGGATTAACAATGCATGTATTCAACGACCTATTAATAATAAAACTGTCCCTGCAACATCTCTAAAAACCATTTTGGTAGCGTTACTGAGTACAATGTTCATAACCTTCATGGCTACTTGGAATCTAAAGCCACCAATTTGTGGTCTGAAAATGCAACTGGTAGAAGGCCTTTTGTACTCTCTAGATCAACTTTTGTTGGTTCTGGCAAGTACACTGCACATTGGACTGCAGATAATGCTGCAACATGGGATGATCTAGCATACAGCATTCCAACAATTTTGAATTTTGGACTGTTTGGAATTCCAATGGTTGGTGTTGACATTTGCGGTTTTGCTAGAGACACAAATGAAGAGCTTAACCTGTCGTCGTTGGATCCAGGTAAATCATTGGTTTTTGCACGTCTACAGATGTTATGAAGTCCTAGTCATAATTCAGACAGATGCGCATTGGAACACATTGAGTTTCATGTATTTGTTGTTACATTTTTGTTTTGCTTCTCTGGATTGGATTTCCAAAGCATGACGAATTGTCTTAAGTTTTCTGCACTAGACAATTGTTTCTGAAGTTATGTTACAATGCAGCTAGGTGCTATTTACCCATTCGCAAGAGACTATTCGGATATGTACAAAACATGGCAAGAGCTTTATCTCTGGGATTCTGTTGCCGCAACAGCTAAGAAGGTTCTCGGCCTTCATGTAAAGGTGTGATGGTATCTCCTGTTCTGAAGTCAGGAGCTACTCCAGTAGATGCTTACTTCCCTGTAGGAAACTGGTTTGACCTCTTCAATTACTCTAGTTCAGTTGGTGTCGATTCAGGAAAATACATAGAACTAAGTCCACCTGCATATCATATAAACATTCATGATTCCGAAGGTAGCATCTTGGCCTTGCAAGGAGAAGACATGACGACAAAAGAAGCTCAAAAAACAGCATTCCATCTCTTGGGTTCTTAGTAGCACTGGAAACAGCACAGGAGAAGTTTCTTGGATGATGGGGAGAGTGTGGAGATGGGAGGGAAAGAATTGGTGCTTAGTGAAATTTTATAGTGAGATAATAGGAGACATGGCAATGGTAAGATCAAATATCATAAATGGAGAATTTGCTTTGAGTAAAAAAATGGATTGGAAGTAAAGGAACATTCATAGGTTATAAAAGACTAAGGGTTCAAGTAGTAAGAGTTGCAGACTTGTAAAGAAACAAAAAGTGGAAATTCAGGCATAAGAGCAAGCTTCAATAGCCATGGACTATTTGATAAGCTAGAAAAGTCAGGCTTCTCTTTTGTCGCTTGGAGAGGAGTTCAAGTTAGAGGTGAAATTAAGCAGATAAGAATTGACAGCCAAAAATTACCAGAAAATTGGCAAGAATAATAATAATAATAATAATATAAAAAGAGATTGCAAATGTTGAAATTCCAGTTGGTAAAAATGATAGTACAAGTTTCCCTGGCAACAAGGTTTACCATTTGATCATGACAAAGCAAAACGAAAAAAGAAAGAAAGAAATAAAAGAAAAGAAAGTTTCAAGTTAAAATTACCTCCAATCATACATACAATTGTTTTCTTGTTTTTTTTTCAAAATAAAAACCCTCCTTCTATATCTTACTAGATTGGTGCCTGCTATGCTTTGCAAGTTAGATCAAATTTTTTCTAACACAAAAAAAATTATTCAGGCAATATCAATGCTTTTAAAAAAACAAAAAAAGATTTGGGATGGGGACATGAGCCATTCACTTGACTAGATTCAATAAGGTTAGTTGGATTATTAATATAATTAAAAAAAAATTGACAATAAATAAAGCAAAAAATATCAGTAATTAATTATAAAAATTGAGTCTGCAATATTATACTTCAGAGAAAAATGAAAAAAACTTGTTAAAGACTCATTATTATTCTATCATGGACACCACCACCCTAGAAAAAAACTCACCGAAATGGTTCTAACATCATTGTGAAAAAAGCTGCATTATGACATTAAAAAAGCTATATGTGTTGTTAGAGCAATGATCTGAAAAACAAACTAAGTAAAAATCATGAAGTGAACATTTATTGCTTATATTTATTTAATTAATTTAATTTAATTAAAAATTCTTTTAAAAAAACTAAAGTTAACAAAAAATGAAAATAAAAAAGACTCAAGATAATTAGAATTATTTTTAAAATTTGTGAAAAATCTTATAGAAAGCAAATAAAAAAATTAACAAAGTCTAATTTGTAATTAAAAAAACATTGAAGGATGAAGTTGAAAAAAACATGAGTTAAAAAATAAAAACAAAAACCAAACAACTTTGGACGAATCTCTTAAACTAATATTAATTTTCTAAACTCGCAATCTGTTAAAATTCTAGACCTAGATTCAACTAAGAAACTCATTTACCAACCAATTTAATGGTGATGATTGAAATTAGAAATTAAAATATTTAAATCTAAAAGATTTTTCAAAGTAAAACAAATAATAATAAAAAAATAAGTACCAATTTTGACATAAAAATAAAATATCAATGATAAAATTAAAAAATAAATTTAATTAAAAAAGGATTCAATACAAAACAAATAAAATCAAAACAATCAATTCTAATATATAAAAAAATTTAAAAAAGGATGAAATTGAAAAAAATTAGTTTTTTTAAATAATTTTAAATAAAATAAATATAAATTAAATTAAAAAAAAATAGTTTGAAGAATTATTTTGAAAATTTAGATTTCAAACGTGAAAACCAAGGAATGAAAAAAATAAATAAAAATAAGACCGCAGGCCTCGAACCAACCAGAGATGAAGAGTAATGGGATTTCAAATAATTACTATTTTTTAGAGTACATTAAAAGTATATTCACCGACATCTAATAAATACCTCTGAGTTTCCACTGTTCATATGACACAAAGAATGGAGAAAGAGAAAACAAGACTGGTAGCAGGAACCCAAAAGCAATATCTCAATCTAACAGCAATCTTCTACTTATCTTCTTCTTGTTGGTTCATTGGGTGCCATTGATTAGTGGAAAGGAAGTGAAAGAAGAAGTCGTTGGCTATGGCTACAGAGTTGGATCTGTTAACTCTGGTTTTCACAGGCAAGTCGTTGACTGCTGATCTTATTCTCATCAAGGAATCCTCAGTTTATGGAGATGATATCCAACATCTCAGTCTTGTTGCTAGGTAAGAAGTT
Organism: Populus tremula; assembly: GCA_964019445.1. Classification (NCBI taxonomy): domain Eukaryota; kingdom Viridiplantae; phylum Streptophyta; class Magnoliopsida; order Malpighiales; family Salicaceae; genus Populus; species Populus tremula. The sequence goes on from CAXHTJ010000001.1 coordinate 47,912,356, forward strand.
TAGTTCTTTCTTGATTATTTTGATGTTAAGGATGATTTTTAACATTACTCTTATTAACGTATCAAATTCTAGAAAAACAGAAACAAAAAGTCAATGGCATTTGCTGTTTCTTTTTAATAATTTCTTGTGGCATGGTTAGTTCTTATCTTCTCTTTGCTTAGAATGAAGGGAAAATAAATTTCTCACCATCTATTTTAATAAATTATGATAGAGGGACTAATATGAATAACTTTAAAAACTTAGAGAGCTATGCGAGCAACTTACCCTCTTCAAAGAATTATGTTCCTACCACACACTTAAACAAGTAGACGACATGGCTTGTCTTCCGACATGCATATTTCCTGCTCTATGCTTTGACATGCTTTGCCTCCTAAACGCAGCTTTGAAACTAAGAATCGTTTGAGAGTCAGAATAACAGATTCCAAAAACCAAAGATGGGAGATCCCAGAAGACATCGTTCCCCGGGAAGACCACTCTCCGGAAAACTACCTGCATTACTCTCCATTAAAGCATAGAGTCTTGCTAGAAAACAACCTCCTCTCTGACCCCAACTCGGACCTGCTTTTTACCCTGCACAACACCACCCCTTTCGGCTTCACCATCACCCGAAAGTCCTCTGGTGATGTTCTTTTTGACACATCGCCGGACACGTCCAATCCCGACACTTTCTTGGTCTTTAAGGACCAGTATATCCAGCTGTCTTCCGGCTCCCTATAAAGAGGTCATCTTTATACGGTCTAGGAGAGCACACCAAGAGCACTTTCCAGTTGAAGCCTAAAGACGCTTTCACCTTGTGGAATGCTGACCTGGGCAGTGCTAATATTGATGTTAATCTGTACGGTTCTCACCCCTTCTACATCGATGTAAGATCAGCATCCGCTAATGACAAAGTAAAGGCAGGGACTACTCATGGTGTTTTACTGTTTAATAGTAATGGCATGGACATAGTTTATGGAGGTGATAGGATAACTTACAAGGTTATTGGTGGCATTATTGATTTGTACTTTTTCGCTGGGCCATTGCCGGATATGGTGATAGAGCAGTATACTGAGCTGATCGGCCGGCCTGCCCCAATGCCATATTGGTCATTCGGTAAGCAGCACTGTCTCTACCTTCCTTGATTTATACTATTTTTCTTTGCAAATCTTACTGGCAACTAAACATGTTGTGGTCTGCAAAATTGCATGATAATTGAATATCAATTCAATAATTGCCGGTATGTATGGACCATATTATTTTATATATCTCAGTTTTTGTTGAACAATGTCTGTTCCATGTATAACACGCATCAGGTGTTACAATTCTATGTTTTTTTTGAAGATTTTCTTGTATAAACATTTCCTTGAGCAGCTATGATAATCTCTGTTCTTAAGCAGCCATGATGAGCTGTTCTTGCCGGTTTCATTTAGCCATGCTCATGGATTTGGATTCTTGACAACTCCTTTGGTTTCTTTCCTGTTTTTTGGTACAATGTGAAGGGTTTCATCAATGCCGATACGGTTACAAGAACATTTCTGATGTTGCGGGTGTGGTTGCTGGATATGCAAAAGCTGGTATACCTCTTGAAGTCATGTGGACAGATATTGATTACATGGATGCATACAAGGACTTCACATTTCATCCTACAAATTTTCCCTTGGAAAAAATGAAGAAATTTGTCAATACCCTTCACCAAAATGGTCAGAAATATGTGCTCATCTTGGATCCTGGTATGTTCCAACTTGAAGAAACAAAAGTTCTCTTAACATGAAATCCTATAACTTTTGTAATTCTTTCTAATTGGCTTTGAGAAGAAAAAACAAGAAAAGAAAAGAAAGGAAGAAAGATATAATGGTTCTGGTAAATTCTTTTGAGCCTCCAATTTTCTGCAGGCATCAGTGTGAACTCATCATATGAAACTTACATCAGAGGAATGCAGGCTGATATTTTCATTAAACGCAATGGCATTCCGTACCTGGGTGAAGTTTGGCCTGGAAAAGTCTATTTTCCTGATTTTGTAAATCCTGCTGGCCTAGAGTTTTGGGTTAATGAGATAAAAATGTTTCGAGAGCTTCTCCCTGTTGATGGTCTCTGGATTGACATGAATGAGATATCAAATTTCATTGATCCCACACCCACCCCATCTTCTACCCTGGACAACCCACCCTACATGATTAACAATGCTGGCGTTCATCGGCCGATTAATAATAAAACTATTCCAGCAACATCTCTACACTTTGATATCATGACAGAGTACAATGTTCATAACCTCTATGGCCTCTTGGAATCAAAAGCCACCAACGCTGGTCTGATCAATTCAACTGGTAAAAGGCCATTCGTACTTTCTAGATCAACTTTTGTTGGCTCTGGAAGGTATACAGCACATTGGACTGGAGACAATGCTGCTACATGGGATGACTTGGCATACACTATACCATCAATTCTGAATTTTGGACTGTTTGGAATTCCAATGGTTGGTGCTGACATATGTGGCTTTTCAGGAAACACAACTGAGGAGCTTTGCCGGCGTTGGATTCAGGTAAATGGTTTCTTGTAATTGGATGTTGCATGGGTGTTTTACTCTTTTTCTGTGTTCACTAGATGTTGAATTTTTATTCCGATGCAGCTAGGTGCTTTCTACCCCTTTGCAAGAGATCATTCGTCAATAGACACAACACGTCAAGAGCTTTATCTCTGGGATTCTGTTGCAGCAACAGCCAGGAAGGTGCTTGGCCTCCGATATCAGCTGCTTCCATATTTCTACACATTAATGTATGAGGCTCACACTAAAGGGACCCCAATAGCGCGACCTCTTTTCTTTTCATTTCCTCGAGACATCAAAACTTATGAAGTCAACTCACAGTTTCTTATCGGTAAAGGTGTAATGGTATCACCAGTATTGAAGTCAGGAGCTACTTCAGTCGATGCATATTTTCCGGCAGGAAACTGGTTTGATCTTTTTAACTACTCTAACTCGGTTTCTGTAAGTTCAGGCATGTACATCAATCTTGCTGCACCGGCAGATCATATTAATGTTCATGTTCACGAAGGAAACATCTTGGCCTTGCAACAAGAAGCCATGACAACAAAAGAAGCTCGAAAAACGGCATTCCATCTTTTAGTGGTTCTGAGCAGCAGTGGAAACAGCACAGGGGAATCATTCTTGGATGATGGGGAGAGTGTGGACATGGGAGGGGTGGGGCAGAATTGGAGTTTGGTGAAATTTTCTGGTGGAATAGTAGGGAATAGAGTAGTAGTTGGATCAAATGTCATTAATGGAGAATTTGCTGTGAGTCAAAAATGGATTATAGAGAAAGTGACATTCTTAGGATTAGAGAAAACTAAAGGGCAGTTTGATGTACTTGAGATATCTGGGCTTTCTCAGCCTCTCGGACAAGAGTTCAACTTGGAGAAGACATTTTAGAATGCAGGAAATGATCACTGCTGTCCATAGTTATTAAACCCGGCCCGGCCCGGCGGGTCAACCCGGGACCCGGTCGACCCGGTGGCTGGACCGGGTCGGGTTTAATAAAAGACCGGCTGTGGCAACAGCCCGGCCAAACCCGGGCGACCCGGTGGGTCGACCCGGGACCCGGGCGACCCGGGCAAACCCGGACGAGACCCGGGTTTTTTTTTTTTTTTTTTAAATATGAGATAAAAAAAATTGGTTTAAATATTTCAACTTAAAATGATAACATAGTATCTTTTCAAAGTGGGGTTTAAAGCCCTTTCATATATATACTCTATGTTTACATGAAAAAATCATGTTTTTTCAATGTGGGATTTGAAACCCATTAGTATATATACTCTATGTTCCCAAGGAAAAAATCATGTTTTTTCAATATGGGATAAAAAACCTTTTGGTTTAAATACTTCAACTTAAAGGGATAACATAATATCTTTTCAATGTGGGATTTGAAGCCCTTTCATATATATACTCTATGTTCCCATGAAAAAAGTTATGTTTTTTCAATGTGGGATTTGAAATCCATTAGTATATATACTCTATGTTTCCAAGGAAAAAAATCATGTTTTTTCAATGTGGGATAAAAAACCTTTTGGTTTAAATACTTCAACTTAAAGGGATAACATAGTATCTTTTCAAAGTGGGGTTTAAAGCCCTTTCATATATATACTCTATGTTTACATGAAAAAAATCATGTTTTTTCAATGTGGGATTTGAAACCCATTGGTATATATACTCTATGTTCCCATGAAAAAAGTTATGTTTTTTCAATGTGGGATAAAAAACATAGAGTATATATATGAAAGGACTTCAAATCCCACATTGAAAAGATACTATGTTATCCTTTTAAGTTGAAGTATTTAAACCAAAATGTTTTTTATCCCACATTGAAAAAACATGATTTTTTCCTTGGGAACATAGAGTATATATACCAATGGGTTTCAAATCCCACATTGAAAAAACATGATTTTTTTCATGTAAACATAGAATATATATATGAAAGGGCTTTAAACCCCACTTTGAAAAGATATTATGTTATCCCTTTAAGTTGAAGTATTTAAACCAAAAGGTTTTTTATCCCACATTGAAAAAACATGATTTTTTCCTTGGGAACATAGAGTATATATATCAATGAGTTTCAAATCCCACATTGAAAAAACATGATTTTTTCATGTAAACATAGAGTATATATATGAAAGGGCTTTAAACCTCACTTTGAAAAGATACTATGTTATCATTTTAAGTTGAAATATTTAAATCAATTTTTTTATCCCATATTTTACATGGATTTTTTCATATAAAATATTATTTTTTTTAATCAACCCGGATAATCCGGGTTGACCCGGGTTAACCCGGGTTGACCCATGAAACCCGAGACCCGGCCCCTTGGCCGGGTCAACCCCCGGGCTGGGTTTAATAACTATGCTGCTGTCTACTAGAAAGTGGAAAAAAAATAAGACTGTAATTGCCAGTTTGGAGAAATGTTAACTGTGCTCTTACTTAAAAATATATTAAAAAAAATGTTATTATTATTATTTTTTTTTAAATCAAGACATCAAAATCAAATATTTTCAAATATATCAACATCAATCAAACTACGCTCAAACATAATTTCAAATGGCCCATCACTTAGTCATCTTGAATGACTTGCAAGTTGACCCAATGAAACAAAATAAAATATTTTTAAAAATATTTTTATTTGGGATGATTATTTTCGGTTCAATTTAGTTTTTACCCTTAAAAAATAACCAAACCGGAAAAAAAAAACCGAAACCAAATTAAAACCGGCCCAAACCGACCGGTTTCGGGTTGGTTTTTAATGCCAAAAACTAAAAAAACCTATATGCAATTTTTTATGCCCACTTTCCTCATCAATTACTTGCATCACGGTTGCTGGTTCACTTCCTGTTAACTCAATTGCAGTGTGGCCCATGGATTGTTTAACCCCAACAAATCTTATAGAAGATGTAAAGCAGAATTCTAGCCTAGAGACCGAAGATAAAACCAAATAATCCAAAAACAAAAACCCATCACCCATCAGTCCATCACCTCATAAACAAAAACCAACAGATCTCATCAGTAATCTTGTTTCCATCACCTCATCAACAAAAACTCATCACCAAAAAACAAGAGGAGAGGAAATTGATGCCTACCCATTGATGCTTACCCATTGATGCTTCTGTGATGTACTTGTATTGAACAAAAGAACTTGTTTGAGTTCTGTCATGAACTTGTCCTATAGGCTAAAATATTTTGGATTGGAGAGGCGAGAGGGAGAGCCTCTAGTACAGGGATGGCTGCTCTGATCAGGGACTTTTTTTTTTAGCCTCTGGTAGTCTATTAAGGTTAGGAGAGAGGGGGGGTAAAAGTTTCTATTTATACCAGTGGTGGTTAGGGACTTTTTTTAAACCGTTTCGGTTCGGTCCGGGTTAACCAGTTTTTATATTACAAAACCAAAAACCGAACCGAACCAGAATTTTTTCAAAATATTCTAATCAGTTTAATCGGTTTTTTTTTGTTAATTTTTTATCGGTTTTTTCGATTTACTTAGTTTACTGGTTTTTTTGCTCATCCCTAATTTTTGCACAATGCCATTTAGTTGCTACCAAAAGAAGAAGAAAAAAAGGCATCTATAAACCATATTGACATTGTGCCTACCCTGTAAGAATTTGCAAATTAAACGTTGTTGATATTTTCAGGGTAATTTATGAAGCAGTACAATACGGCTTATGATAAGAAAGAACATGGAAGTCAGAGAAATGAAATCGAATTAATGATGCTAGAATACAATTATCTGAAGATGAAGCGATTGAGTGCATCTGAAAATAATGGTACATGGAAGAACTTGATAACTAGAACCAGCTGTTTAATATTTCGAACAATTAAAAAATTGTAATATCTGTAAACTCCTACAAAAATTCTGCTTTAAAGACACTTCCTTCCGCAAGACTTCAATGTTGACAAATAAGCTGTCCACTATTTACCTAAAAGCAACCAAGACACCTGGAATAAATTCCAGTGATTAGTAACCAGAAAAACTTTTTCATGCACAAGAATCTGATCCAGAAAATCATTCATTGCGAGTAGGAGATGGAAAATCCATGTAATCTGATGGTTTTTCTATGTTTATAGTAACTTGATTTTCTTTTTTTCTGAAGGCTGAAAAACAAAACAAGTGGTGGATGAAAGAATTTGACAGCACAGAATAGAGAATTACCTCAAATATATGCTACAAGGTAGGTGAATAGGTTGAGAACTGGTCCTATCATCCCATATCTTCCATAAAAATCTCGTTACTATGAGCAACCAATTTGATCCTTGAAGACGACATTTTTCAGCCAGCTTCAGACCCAAATCTTTGTAGGAAGAACTCATCAAGTTGTCCCCAGTTAAGGGTACCAGATTCGCTCGAGCTACCAGAAGGTAATGATCTAATGCATCCAAGGATAAGTGTAATATCCCGGTGAAGTCTGATATATGGGACACAAACAAAAACAACTTGAGCTCCAGAAAATGAATTTCCATGCAGAAGCAGGCAAAACAGAAAAACAGTTGTGGATGCTCTTGTAAGATAATAAAAGGCAGTACCTGCCCTTTGCTTGTGGACTGCTGATCTCAAACCGTGAAAATGCTTCTGAAGTTTCTTTATGCAAGTCTATAACCACTTGCCTGCAAAAATCATTGCAATGCAGGGATATGCGTTTCCATCAAAACCCAAGGGAAAAAAACTGCTGGGTTTTTGAGATTTTGCTCTGTTTTCATGAGAATACATTTTTCATCAAGAAATATGGTTCTGGATACCATGAAAGTATTTAACGTCAATAAGTTTCTTAGAGAATAAGTTAGACTAAACACACCGGATGCATTTCATTCAAGGAAGGACAATTTCTTTGTTTAGACCTGGCCACAGAGTGATGCCAATATTGGTTCAAGAAGATTATTAGATAGAAAGAATCCTGAAAATTTTGGGTAACTCTTGCACAAATTATTTTGACTGAGCAGTTTTTCCTTTACAAGATTGCAACAACAATTTTCATATGAAACATGCCAAAGAAACATTTTTGTCCGTTTAAAATACAGCATACGTTAATTCAACTACAGCTAAACTGCTTAGCAAATTACAATTATATATCTAAGCTGCCAGCCACTGCGCTGAATTGAGTAATCTAACTGTACTCACTAGTGATCGCTAGAAATGCTAACGAAAAACTTCAAAATAATCTGTTTTAAGACAAAAAAAATAAAATAAAAAACACAGGGATAAACAACTAAATATGCCTCAATATCCACTTCAAGCCATTTTACTTCAGGATTTTTGTCATCATTGGACTATGCATTACATAACCATGAGATCAAAGTCATACTCTACATTTTGTCGCATGGAACAGCAAAGTATATGCTGATATTGCAGCAAGCAACTGAGTATTATTCACCAAGCTAAGTTTAGAACTCACCTGAAAATTGCTTGAATATCCGCCTCATGTAAAGTTCTAGACAAGATACGTTGTAGGTAGTTAACCTCCTGCAAAAGTTGAACGGCTAATCAGGTCCAATTCTCCAAGGATAATTTTGGTTGAACAACCATAAAGAAAGAAACCACCTCCCAAATCCTAACATTATAATGATTATAACAGCTACTTGAGTTCACACATTTAGCAGGAATTTTCTAGATTAAGTTCTTAATCTAAGAAAGCAAAGACAAAGTTTATGTCATGAGTGGAATCAGATTGAGGACTGTTAACATGCTGTAGATTTTCACCAAACAACTGTATGCAATGAAAAGACATCTGCACATCAACCACAATAATATATGGCCATGTCAGCCCACTCTGAAGTTTATCTACTTGACTAAAGTGTTCAGAGCAGGCATGTTTGGCATTTCCAAATTGCCAAGATCCACAGTAAGAGGACACCACAAAAGCCTCTAGTGTATTTGGAATTTGGAACATTCCAATTTACAATTAGTTACCTTTACAATTTCTTTAGCAATCAAACTAGGCTGTGAATCAGTATCTATGGGTCTATTCCAGCTCTCGACAACTGGAGGCAATTTACGTAGATGATACAACACCCTTTCCCTCATTATCTGAACCAGCTTTGTAAGTATCTCCTCTTGATGAACCTTATAATCCTGAGTTAAAAAATAAAACCATGTGAAATTTGAAACTAAACAGCATAAAAGCCTGTTCATCCACAGACAAAACCAGCTCCAAACTACAAGAAATCCCAAAAACAAACAGGCATTGAAAGAGAAGTTCCACGCATTGTATGCATTGTCATGCATGCCATCAATCAGTAGCAAGAGAGCTCAGCAAATTAAATAGAAGTTGCACACATCACAATATTAGCATGAGAAGCAGCTTAAACAGCTACATACCTGTGCTACTCGATCAATCTCTGACAATAGTAATGCTTTCCGTGCTTCAGGAACTTTAAGGAAAAGAACTCGCCTGATTTCTTAGCCCAGACAGCAAGCACAAAGAAACTCAGAAATGTCAGAAAATGATGAGCTAGCAAATAAGAGCGGCAAGAAAATTGTCTTAAGCAGTGCACTTAACAATTTGAAACAAGAACAATCATTAAATGTATATCAACCTACCAGGAATAATAGCATATACAAAACTGATGACTTGACTAGCAAGGGCCAAGTGCTTCGATGTAATAGATTTCAAACCTGACACCTTCAGCATTGCATAGACCAAAGTTAGTAATTAAATGAACAGCTGAGCTTGCTTCAAATTGATTATAAATAAAAGAGCAAAGAAAATAATTTGAAAATAAGGCAAGCAAAAAGAGAGAATAATGGTTATCAGTTTGTTGGCAGGAAGAAAGATAAAGAAAACATTCAGGGTGTGATGTTGGTGTTTGGAGACTCGGTGGAGCACTTCACAGCTATCAAGGATTTGGAGGCTAAAATTGGGATAACCCACAGACCATATAAAAGCATGCAAGACAAGAATGGTTCCCTTTTATGACATGTCAACCAGAAAATCAAAACCTTTTTTGGATTTTAGAATGTTAAAATACAACACTTTGGAGAAAGCAAATGTTAACGATTAGAAACTTTACCTGCATGGCACCAGCTCCGAGAATAAGTTGACAAGTCCTTGTATTGAAGAATTTTAAGATCTCCACAACACGATGAACAACTTCTGAAGATAGCGTTGACAAATAATTATTCATATCCATGTATTCTGACAACATCTTCAGCAATATTAAGCCACTGGGAAAGAATAAACACACACGGCATCAGCAATTGTTCACTTCAGAAAGTATTTTGATTGCTGAAAATTAAAAATAGTTTGCAAAATGAAAATAACAAAACACAACAAGGAATTCTTAGATTATAATCTGTCAAACATACAACAGAAAGTAAAGTGTCATCAAGCAGGGAATTGCTTAGCCACACTGGCAATAACTAATGACATTAACTATAGATACAATGTCAAGATTTAAATGAAATAAAGAAAATGTTGTTAATGACCTCACAGAAAACCACATGCAAAAAAACTGATATAAAAAGGTCAAAAAAGAAAACTAACCAGTTTACCATGTGATAACCAACACCTCCACAAGAAAGAGTTTGAGAAGTGGATTTCCCGCGCTCCTTTACCTTATGGTTGTTACGCTGAGCTGAAGATGTTGCAGTCATGACTTTATTACTTTCAGTTGGCTCAGTTGAGGAAGTCGATTTTTTTTGCACAGAATTTTGCAAAGACACCTCTGTAGAGTTCATTCTCACTAGTTTTTGAGCAACATTTTGTGCTTCATTGTCAATCACAAGTGAACCATCATTGCTTGTGCCCACTTCACCATAGCTTGTTGTCATCTCACCTTGAGTATCATTTAGAGCCTCAGAGATCAATGGTTCAGAATAAAACAATGAAGCTACAATAGCCTGAAATTCATCAGGGACATCTACTTCCACCCATGTCTCCTGATCAAGCACTGCCTTAATTTTTGTCATCTACATCCATCAATGTAAAGGTTAGCCAGATGAGAAACTGAAAGTGTCTTAAAAAACAAACTAAATAAAGGGGAAAGTGGAAATGGAAACTAACTCGCATTTCATGTTGGAAATCAACAAAACCCTTGGCCTGTGATTGCATTGTTCCACGAATACTATACCCCAATCTTCCACCAATCTGTTTAAGTTAGCGTACAAATAGCATCACAGACATGAACAGAAAGTTTTTTTTCATGATACAGAAAACTATATAGAACCTTTTCAGTGGCAGTTATAAACTCTTGGGTGATGTTGTATATGCTTAAAAATTCCACCAATCTCAGCTTAGGATGAAGAACAGCACGGACCCCGAGGAGCTTCGCCCATCTTCCATGAGCAGCATCACAAGCAGCAAAGACAGCTTCTGTGTTCTCTCTCAATACATCAGCCCTGTCAAAGATCACAATTTGTTCAGAAAACTACACCAGTTGAACCAAATTTTAATGTAAATCAGAAATGAATCAACACCATTAATTTGCAGATGCAAACTGGAAAACCCCAACTGAAGGTTCAAAATCACCTTCATTGCAGGTCTTATTTTTTCAGGAATTGTTCTGACATAAATTGGCTAGATGGGATCTGAAGCTGGTCAAAAAACCAGCCTATAAGAGAGATGAGACAGACTGGCAGTGACTAATTAACAACAAGGGCAACTTAAAAAACCGTCATCACAACAGAGCTTCTGATCATGATCAGCAATTTGGAGATTACCTCCAAACATGATAGCATTCTTACCTTCTTAAAGTACACTAATATCAGATAATCTTTTTTTTTTTTTTTTTTTATAAGCACACTAAACAGGAAGTTACTTGATGCTCAGTTCAGTTCAAGTTGTGAAAGAGGGATACCGAGTAAATGCAGGCTCAATTAATTGTTCCAAAATTGACTAGGGCGAAGAAAAAACATAACTAGTCCTGTTTAAATCTCTTTGGTTTTTTTATATAGAATTCCATAACAGATTTTAAATCTTTTCTTTGCCAAGCAATTATTCTTTAACTAAAACAAAGAAGTGGATTGCACCTTTTATTACATGTAGTAGTAATAAACAAATAGCACAAAAAAAAAAAAAAAAACTGCAATGGAACATGGGTCTTGAATAAAAACAACCCACAAAATTCCACAAAGATAAATAATAACTACAACAAATTTGGTCACAAGAAAAATATCATGAAAGCACTAATAAAATAAATAACCATAGAGTTGTACAAACTTATAATCCCAGCCATTATTTCTGTTGTGTAGTGATTTCTGCTATGTCAATTTTTTTTTATATAGCGTTTACTCTTACATAAAAGGTAAACATCATGCAAGTAACATTTTAAAACTATCACAACAAAGGGATCAGAGTTCACCTAAAATTTCTCGAAATATTTGAGGGGCTTGCTGCATCATTTGGTTTCAGCTGAGATGATGTAAGCGTGGAAGTACTTCTCTGTGGAGAAAAGGGGAGAAGTGAACTGCCTTGGCTACCACTTTCATAAGCTGTTTCAGCAGTAGCTGCACCAACTGCAATTGCAGCAGCAACTGAATCAGCGGCATAGTGTCCATCAACACTGCACATAATCCACTCAATTGCCTTTTTCACTTCAGCAGCCTGCATTAAGTGTGCCTGCATTTACTAAAATGAAAATAGATCATATAATTTGTTACTTAAATGGCATATAATGAAGAAAACTAAAGGCTTGAATCAAGTAATCAAATCATTTCTATGATAATCAAGCAGCCAAAAATCAAGGTCATGTCCACTGAAGCATACTAACAAATCAACAACCTAAGTTTAGGAGTCTTGTAAACCACAAATTCTCTTGAGCAAGGCTTAATTTAGCAACTATGCCCCCATAAAAAATAAAAAATGGATTTTGGTGGCAACAATCCACCTTCATTACATTCAGGCTTCAGCTGCCCAGTATATCTGAGTTAAAGGAAAAATCAAAGCATGTCCAGTACATCATCAAGAAGCTTACAAAACTTTGTGTCCAGGAAAAATACTTGTGAATTATACATTACCTGCACGATGTTGAAAATAGCACTTAAAAGCAGCACAAAGTTTTCAGATGACAAGCTCCTTAACTTGCTCGCTAGTGATAAACCTCCACCTGAGTCACCCATAAGTGTAAGAAAGGAGAGAAAATGGAGCAGAAACTCATAACAAGTTGCTTATTCCAATCAAAAAATTAAAGAAATAGACAAGTACTTGCAATTAATGAGCTCGAAATTTTTTTAAAAATCTTGTAGCTTGTACTCACCATCTGTATGCTTTCGCTCTGCAGATGTTCGCTCTGACCCAGAGATTGGGCCGAAAAGGCAGGAAGCAGCTCTGCAACTGCATTCTTAATAGTTGATTTCATACTGGCTGTAAGAGTATCTCGGTATATTCTCAACACAGAGGGGAGCTTGGCCTGATACCAATCAATGAAACATTGATTTCAGTGCTAGAATAACAGAATCAATTGGTTTAACATAATCAGCACTGATAAGCACAAATTGCAGTCCTAATAACAAATTACCAACTAAGAGCAGCAACATCTTACAGTGATGCTGCAGGATGGGACCTTCACCTACAGTCCTTACCAGGATCCTACTTCAGAGTGACCATAACTGGGAAAGGATCTTATCGGAAACAAGTTCAATCAGAATTTCCTACAACACTGGAAAAAATATTTGAATTCTGATATTTGAACTTATGAGCTCACATCATCCAGACTTTTATTTCAGTTAAGTCAAACTTTTCTATCAGCATGAATGACTTAAATTTACTCATGTTGGATAATTCACATAAATCCTATAACAAGAACTAAGATATGGCATCAAAGAGTATACATCAACAGCAAGAGTAAAATTATACAAATATTTGAACAAACAACAGCAGAAGTTGTAACGAAGGCAGTTATTTCATGAAAAGTACTAGACGCAACACTCACAGTTCTAAGCAACCCAACAATGAGATGAGAAGACGATCTCGAAAATTGGAGGTCTCTTCATCATCCAACTTAACCTGCTAAACATGATCCATTCCAAAGAACAGCAGATATTACTCATAGAAGTTCAATAAAGAAGACAAACAAAAAGAAATACAAGTCATTAAAAAGTCCTTGAAAGAACAGTTAGAAAAATCATATATGCAAAAACACAAGCATCAGGAAGATGAGGTACAATTAATATAAGTTAAGGGCAAAACCAACAACAGCCACTCATTCCAACTTTATACGCTTGATAGTACATGCTGTATTAAATGTCTTGGATGACATGAAATTCAAAGATGCTTTCTTGTGTATAAATATAGCCATACTAGAGTACCAAAAAAAAGCAACATGTTCTTTGTCAAAACAAGAAAATGGATAAGTGAAATTAAGCTTACTTCTTCATCTTTTCCATTCATATACATGGAATCCCTGGTTTTTGCTTTCGATAAAAGAAAAATCTTTCCCTAGCAACATGTATTGAAGCTTGCATAAATTCCGCTGAAAGAATGCTACAAAAACAAATGTAATAAGTTACAAAAGAAAAAAAAATGGTATACATTTCCTCTCTAAATTAAATTATATGACATTTTGTATGCATTTTACATAACAACCAATAAATTTATCACTATTACCTACTTGAAATGATTACTGAAGAAATTGCAAATACAAATAAAAGAAAAAGGCACCATCCACAAAGCACTAGGACCAACCAATCTCACTAAGTGTAAGTTAAGTCAACCCATAAATAGAAGTCCAAGCAAACTAGAAAACAAGCTTACAAAGCAATTGCTGTTAATTCACTCGTCCCTCTTAACACTGCCCATCCTTTCAGGAGACCTCATCAGGAAACTCAAACTAACTCAGTCATAAGCTTTCTCAGAGTTCAACTTAAGAACCACCAATTGTGCCTCTAGTCGTAACATTCCCACTACCAAATATGTCCCAAAACCATATCTACAAGTAAAATACGGATCGAGGGAACTTCCTGCCCATACCTTCATCAGAATAAATTCTAAAACTCCCTCAATATATTTTCGCATCAAGCACACAACAGCACATCACCTCATATGGTAAAAAATTTCCCATGATCAATATTGCAACTCAAACAAAATGAATAGTATAAAGAGCTAAATAACACAGCCAATGCAAATGGAAGTTCAAATTGGCAAATAACTGATGCAGACATATTTTTAGAGAAGAAAAAAAAATACCTGTTTATGGAATCTATTGCAGCTGCTACATGATCCCGTAGGTGACGAAAACAATGTAGACCAGTCAGCTCATCTGCATTCTATCAAAGACAAAGAATGCACACGATTTAGGTTCAAAGAGAATAAGCATTTACCACAATCAAAACTTCTAATTACACCAGAATTCAAAATATACCAACAACTGCTGCAAATCATCAGTAACATCCAATGCTCCGGCACAATCTGCAGATGCAACAAGCTGTGTACCACCAAAAAAAAGAGTAAGAAAATCAACTTGCATTACAAATCATCAAGAAAACCACAACCTAAACCCCAAGCGCAACACTAATATAACATAATTTTCCTAAAACGCTTATTTATGAATAAAACCATCACTCCCTCTCAAATATCCAATATAACACAATTAAACGCATGCCCAAGAAACAAGCCAAAACAAACAAAATGGCAATACTAATTACAAATTTAAGCGCAACGGAGCCTGTGCAACTAACATAATTTAGCTGAAAACAACAATTAAGCATACGTGCTAACAAATTCCAATAAAAGGCATGCAAAAAAATTACCAATTTAAGAGTGGAAAGAGCCTGATTAACATACAAAATAAGGCTCAACTTATTTTGCAAAGCAACCAAATTCCCTCTACTAACATTCAGCTCATGAATCTCCATTGCTGACTCAACCAAATTCTTATCCAAAACCCTAATAGTCTCCTTCAACTCCCTAATCCTCTCACACCCCTCAACAATCTTCCCATTCAAATCCTCCAACTGCCCTTGCGCCTCGAAAAACGAATTCGACCGCAACGAAATCTCCTTCACCAAATGCACCTCCACCACGTCCAAATACTGAGTCAACTTCTCCTGCAACGACAAATTCGCCACCCCATTCGTAAACGGACACGCCGCATGAAACGTGGGCCCATCTTCCAATGCAAAATCCTCTTTAAAATACAGCGACGGAACTTCCCTCAAACACGCAACAAGCGCCTCGCCTTGCCCTACAGCATCCAAATCCAAGTCCAAATTGGATTCCTGCTCGTTGTTTTTGGTGTGGTTTTTGATGTCTTCGAAACGAGAGTGGGTGTCGGAGATGGAGGACAAGTAGGGGAGGAAATCGGATCGGGAGATATCGGGTTGTGAGTGTTTGGTGATTACGGGAGTGAAATCTGGAGGAGCAACGGACCACCAGCCGATCCAGGCGGAGGGATCGGAGGAGGATTTGAAGGAGTGAGGGTTGTTGAGGACGGAAGAGAGGTTTTGGATGGTATTGGAATTGTTGGGGAGCCTTCCTGACAGAGAAGAAGGAAGAGAATCCATTGCTCTGCTCTGTGTTTAGGATTAGGAGGATCTGAGTGTTTTATTTTACATGGGAAATGGGATTGAATTCCAGTGTTGGATCTCAGTGCTGGGAATTGGACTGAATGGAATGGGATTTGGTTGGGATCCCAAAAAAGAAGGAATTTATAGAGTGGAAAATCATCATCATGAACCTGAGGGAACCCTTCAAAAGACTCCTGAAGAATTTGTGCAAGGAACTTCTGCTCTGGCTTTCACTGCCCATTTAATGCACCCAGGCAACCAATAAGACATGTCAAAGGAAACTGTCCCTTAGCCTGTAGTTATGGCTGAAACAAACCTTCGCTTCATCCATGCGACTATATGAAGCAGAAAAAGCCTACAGAGGCTCAGGTAGAGCAATGAGCGAGTTCCTCCTCACAGACGACTTCTAAGGCCCAAATCTCTAAAGTTAAGTGAGTTGCTTCATACAAAAGCTGAGGATCTTGTGGATGCTTAAGAGTTTGAGAAACTTCAGGACTTGATGAATGTGGATTATTAGAAGTTGAGATTTCTACCACCACTTCTGAAATCTATGCTTAGGAAAAAAAATATTCAGGATCTTCAACTGCAACTGCAGAGCAGAAAAGAATCCCCTTCCTCCAAGCAACAGGACTTCATTAGTTTGTCCATGGAAATCAAATTCCTTTATGAAGACAAATCCCCTTATGTGTTTATATTAGGACGAGCCTGTAGTGACAGGATTGAAGGTAAGCTTGGCAAGAGAAAACAATATCTGTCAAATTCAAAGAGCGTTAACTGAACAAAAATATGAAGACTTGCTTTATCTATGCATTAGAAAATATACATCATACTGAATTCTGCAGCCATGGCCCGATGCATTTCTTTGAATTTACTAGAATTTTCACCATATTGGTTCAGGTATTTCCACATTGGAGTAACAAATATGTATCCGCATTCTTGCCGTCTTCTTGTCCATGAACAACATTAGCCTTTTGATGCCCCGCCAAATTCTTCCAAGAGGCGCTCGATAGTCTTTCTTGATGTAACTTTGTCAATCTCAAATGCCTTCATGTCAACTCTGAGACCTGCATGATCAACAAGCGACAGAGGGTTTTAGTATATAAGAGTGGACCTGCATTCAATGATGAAAAATAAATAATTATTATTTATGTCAAAGAACCATTTCAATCCAAAAATTTAAGCTGTTAGATGAAGTTCTAGGATATGATTTATATTATTCTCTAACACATCCCTTTAAGTGAAAGCCTTTTGGACTTGAAACTTGTACAAGTCTACATTACCTTGTGTTTAATTTTTATCAAATAAATGGGAGTGGTGAGATTTGAACTCGTGATCACTTGAACATTAAGGCTCTGATACCATGTTAAAAAACTATTTTAACCCAAAAACTTAAGCTGTTAGATGAAGTCCTAGAATATAATTTATATTATTCTCTAACAATTTGTAACTTAATGGTCTCCATAGAATGTAGAAAAACTAACCTGCTTGATGCATAGCTTTGAGTGGCAGATGGTAGGCATTTGAACTTAAAATGGAGGGCAGATTCCTCATATGTTCCATAGTTTCAGCAGAGACCAGGATCTCCCTCTAAGTTACAGCAAAAATATGCATAAGCAGAAATTCAGTAAATAAATATACAAAAATAATAAAACCAAGAATTTCTTTAGACCTTGTGTTAGAGAATAATATATATAAATCATATATTAAGACTTTACTTAATAGCTTAAGCTATTGGGTTGAGATGGTTTTTTGACATGGTATCGGAGCTTTGATGACCAAGTGGTTACAAGTTCGAATCTCACCACCATCCCTATTTATTTGATAAAAAACATGCACAAGATAATGTAGGCCTATGCAAGTTTTAAGTTCAAAAGGCTTTCACTTGAGGAAACATGTTAGAGAATAATATATATAAATCATATATTAGGAACTTACTTAATAACTTAAATTATTGAGTTGAGATAGTTCTTTGACACCTTGAAGTTCTTTTCGGCATCATAATACCCCGATACAATCATGAGCAACCGAAGCTTCTCCAACTCTTGAGATTTAGCAACAAATTATAATAAGCAAGTTGTCGTCAAACTACATCACATAAAGTAATGGAGGTAATGTTTATAACCAGAAGACATTGTAAGAGCTAATAATACAAAGGACAAAGCACAAGAACAGACAGCATTTCTGCATTTGCATTAATGTGTGCTTAGTTACTCTCGCTGGAAATATTTGATTTCTTCTGTTAAGAATGCTTGTGAGCAAGAAACTGCTCTATTGATATGCCTATGGAACTCATCCCAATGTTTGACACCATCAATCTTGAACCAGTTGCATCTGGCTTACCTGGTAAATTGAATGACAAAGCACAAGGAACAAACTGAGAAAGTTTATTACAACCAAGGTGAACAGTTTCACTAACTGCTACATTCTCTAATATGTCTCAGACCAATAATGAATACTTGTTCTGGCACTGCACTGAATCAGTAGCATATTAAATGACAGATATGGAGAATAGTGAAATTCAAAGCTTGTAGCAGACCTCCTCTTGTCCACTTCTTAAAATCCTTGCGTAATATGTCGACTACTTTAAGATCAGAGATATCATGCATTTTGTATCTCACTGCAAAAGCAAGAGTTTAGCTCAAAGATTAGGGGAAAAGCTGCATGTACACAAGCTTTGAATTGCAGAAAACTTTGTATAGAAAATAGAAGTTTCAGGTCTGGTAAAAACCATTGGATCCAAAGCGACCAGCACCATTGAGTAACAAAGGAGCATGTACTTGTATTTCGTTGTGCAATGAGGAATAGTAAGATTTCCAGTGTCCATTAGGATGCCAGCTAACTGATCGAAAAACAGCCAGATATAAGAAGAGAAATTTGGTTCCAAGTCAAGATTGAATAGAAACGCTCATATGTTTTTCCAAGTCATAACTTTTGTCCGCCAGAAAGTAAAGAAAATAAATGCAATTGAAAAGAACAGGAATTGTCCAAGAAGTTGATTAAATTCAACTGATATATGTGAAGAAACTGAAAGAGAAATTTGAGAAATATATAAAGAAAAAGGTCTAATTAGTAGATCATGATTGAACAGAAAAACAAAAGAAAATGGAATTATCTGGGTTTAGGAGCAGTAGATACCAATAGTCTGCTGAATCCTTGCCCAGCCAATAGCTCAGGTGAAGTCAAGAACAACTTTTCAGAAATAAGGGTACAGCATGAGCAGTCCTGCACAGACGCAATAGCTTAATCACACACTTGTTGAGAGTGATAACAGTGAAATTAAAGTATGAAAATGGCAGAAAACAATCGCACAGAAGAAAGCATTATGATCTTACTTGTCCAGATTGGAACTTATGAAAAAAAGAAAAGTTTGGATGGCATTCTTCTTTTCCAGAATGCCTTCCAGTTCTATACTTCAGTGCATAGGATAAATCTCACATACGAATTCGTGGTCGATAAAGTAGACTAATAATCAGGATTTGGGAGGCTTTCAATCTTCAAATGTGAATTGGTGTGGAAGACAAGATGAAATATAGGAGAAACAAAGACTTGAAAGTTTACTAGAAAAGAAAACAAGTTCTCATATTGCATGAAACTGACGCAGTCAGACTCGGTACTCATCAGTCATCTCCGCAACAAAAAGCAATGCAAATGCATAGTTTCCCGCTTCATACCTGACCAAGAGTAACATTCTCAACCCAAGGATACACAGATTCACCCTGTAAAACAGAAAGACAGGCATGTTAGTCATTTCACTCTATGAAAACCTTTGGAAAGAAGAGAAATGTCAAGAAGTAACCCCCTGAGCTAACAAAATGCACCTTTCTGCAGTTGAATACTTCAACGACCGCTTCCTTTAGTGCCTTTTCAAGAAGGAAGAGAAATTAATATCATTCTTATTTACCAATGGCTGCTATAAAAAAAAAAAAAAAAGCTTTTCCAATGAATCATTACCTCTTGTCTTGTTGGGAGCTTGCGTCCATTCAGGAGAACTAACTTGAGACACCCAAACAGATCATAATATGACAGATCAATCTGCTCAATGTAACCAGCCATTCTGCAGTATTAGAGGATAACATTGAAGAAAGGAAAAATGAGGAAACATATATTTAATTAAGCAATGTAATCGACACAACGAATACCTCATCTACAAAGATTAAGGAT
Organism: Populus tremula; assembly: GCA_964019445.1. Taxonomy (NCBI): domain Eukaryota; kingdom Viridiplantae; phylum Streptophyta; class Magnoliopsida; order Malpighiales; family Salicaceae; genus Populus; species Populus tremula. The sequence continues at coordinate 47,932,461 of CAXHTJ010000001.1, forward strand.
GACTCATCAAAATGACATGAATCCAGCAACCATTTTAGTTCTGCATGAGAACTTAGGTCTTCCCTCTTCATATTAATGATAGGTACAGCGCAGAACTCGTCACTTTCGAGTGTTTCGTTCAAGTAGAAAGCATACATGATGATTGAAGCTAAGGATCCAACATCTATAAAGAAAAGAAAACGAAAGATGGATTGTAATCTTAATAACATGCTCTTTACAATAGCTTAGAATTGTCCAAACCCGAGCTTCAAGCAAGTAGAAGGAAGAGATTAAGTTAACTCAAAGATCTCCGTGTATGCAGAAGAATAGTGCATAATCTTAAAAGCCAATGACAAGTAAAAGACAGGGCTCAGGGAGAGAAAAGGTCAAGAATTGAAGAGGTTAGTAAAGAGTGTCTTCAGAGTAGAACAAAGGAAATTACCTGAAACATCCTGGCCAATTACAGCATGCAAGAATTTTCCCGGAACACCGGCACTCCCATCATTCTTTCTAGCTTTCAAGTATAAATTTAGCCTCATAATGCTGTCACATGATTCCAAAATTTCAAATTGTGGGGAATATCCATTATAAAATGATGCGGCTGACTGAGGAGGCGGAATCTTTGACAGGTTCGATTTCCTTTAGTTCAGAACAAATCATTTTTCAGCTATAGGTCTTGCTAGGACAGGCACACTTTGGTGTGCTTCAGTTGTTTCAAAGGTATCGGGACTGGATACTTTCACTAAATCATTTGTACCGCCTGAATCAACGCTGGAATCAAATTGAGAACATTGGAATTCGAAAGAGGTTGATGTAGGAATCTTCCACAGTGTCCCAAATGCATTCTGCTCGAAGGGTTCAAGAATGTCTGAGACAGAATTCTTTATTGGCAAGTCCTTGGACTTTCCAGAGATATCTGAAAAAGTTTTACTTCTGAAATCTCCAATATCTGATGTTGAACGAGAAATAGTCCGGCTGCGGCTTTCATTACCTCTTAACAGACCAGCAAAGAATGGATGCTCTTGGCCACGATTGTACGAATCCTGCCAGCCTCAACAAAAGGTACAATATTGTATCATATAAAAATATGTTTGTATCCAATTACTCTCATCATTGTTGCCATCACCATCACTGTCTTAATACCTGTTACACTCCAATAACAGTAACACCCATAGCAAATTTTCTCTATGCAAGGAGGTTTATTCAAAGAACATAGGCAGGCTATTAAAAATAAATTGATTTCTATTAAAACTATACATTCCTCAAAATCTTATTTTTATTCTTGAGTTTTTAACTCTATATTATTGATTTTTGATCTTATACCACGTCTATTTTTCCTTTCAACACAGGCTGCTGAATTGAGAGAGGATGTGCGTCAACAATCGAACAAAAAAGAACTTTGTATGACAAGGACATTACTGAGGGGGAGAGAAATCATGTTTCAGATGTTGCCTCGGCAACTTGATCTTGATCCTCTAGAAGCTAGTTCATTCACTAGCCTGGTATGCCTGGACAGGCCTATTGGCTACGAAATCTTGGCAAACCTCCAAAGCTTCTGAGCAAAATGAGTTATATTTTGAAAGAATAACTCACTAACCTTCAAGTCTAGGTTCCTTTACAAAGTGTTTAATTGAAAATTAAATACAGCCTAAAGAAGTATATCTTGAACAAGATGCTAAATTATTAAAACGTCCGAAAACTAATCTGAATTGCTAACAAATGCTCAAATGGAGAATACTCCTACGTACATACACTTTGGTGTATGATTCATGAATCTGATAAATACCATGATCAGCGTACGTATTGGCAACCATTGAAAGGGAGGATCATATGCTTGTCAATATATTCTATATGCTTGTTTTGAACTTTTAGTCTGACATTGTAGACTACTTCCTAGTTCCTACTGGCTACCTACCTCGTTTTGCGATGTAATGTATCTATGAAGAAGGCATAGTCAAAAAGTTATTCGATCAGAAGAGACATATCTTCCTCAAGAATGTGACATGATATTGAATAATAACAGTCGTCTTAACGTTCAAAAAATGGAAAATAAAGGTAGACTAAGAAATGAGTAGAAAGGTTTTCACCTGGGCCATTGCTTTGGGAGGCCTCATGATGGTGGAAATGGAGACCAAAGAGGAGTGATGGAGACCAAATGTTTGAAACAGACAAACATCGCCATTACAGCAGTTCTTCCTATGTCCAAAACTGCAAAACCAAAGTCCTCTTGTTTCTTAAAACGTGCCTAGCCTATGGAATGTAGGAATTTTTCTTCTAGCCATTTGGCTAGCACATTTTTCTCTCTTTTTTTTTCTCTATTTTCATTAAAAAAAAAAATCTCCATTTGGCCGTTTGTTATTCCAAAATATTTGAGAACTGATTTCATTGATATGAATTGATCAATTTCCTATATAGTTTCTATGGATTATTTCCTACATAATAGAAATATAATTTCTCAAAATCTTCTTTTTATTCTTGAGTTTTTAACTCTATATTATTGATTTTTGATCTTATACCACACCTATTTGTTCTTCCAACACAGGCTGCTGAATTGAGAGAGGATGTGCATCAACAATCGAACAAAAAAGAACTTTGTATGACAAGGACATTACTAAGGGGGAGAGAAATCATGTTTCAGATGTTGCGCTAAATTATTAAAACTTCCTAAAACTAATCTGAATTGCTAACAAATGCTCAAATGGAGAATACTCCAACGTACATACACTTTGGTGTATGATTTATGAAGCTGATAAATACCCTGATCAGCGTAACATTGAAAGGGAGGATCATATGCTTGTCAATATATTCTATATGCTTGTTTTGAACTTTTAGTCTCTAACATTGTAGACTACTTCCTAGTTCCTACTGGCTACCTACCTCGTTTTGATCCATGTAATGTATCTATGAAGAAGGCATAGTCAAAAAGTTATTCGATCAGAAGCGACGTATCTTCCTCCAGAATGTGACAGATATTGAATAATAACAGTCTTAACGTTCAAAAAATGGAAAATAAAGGTAGACTAAGAAATGAGTAGAAAGGTTTTCAGCAACTCACCTGGACCATTGCTTTGGGAGGCCTCATGATGGTGGAAATGGAGACCAAATGTTTGAAACAGACAAACATCGCCATTACAGCAGTTCTTGCTATGTCCAAAACTGCAAAACCAAAGTCCTCTTGTTTCTTAAAACGTGCCTAGCCTTTGGAATGTAGGAATTTTTCTTTCTAGCCATTTGGCTAGCACATTTTTCTCTCTTTTTTTCTCTCTATTTTCATTAAAAAAAAAATCTCCATTTGGCCGTTTGATCTTCCAAAATATTTAAGAACTGATTTGATTGATATGAATTGAATTCCAATATAGTTTCTATGGATTATTTTTCAATGTATTTGAATAATTTGTAACCTAGTTATAAAACTCGATTTAGTTCTCAACATTTAAATAGGTGGGGATGGTCACCCTATTTTAATTCAAAATGATTGTTTTTAAAATAAAAAATTTAAAATAAAAAAAAATTGTTTTAAAAAAATAAAAATCAAATTAAATTTGACTCGAGTTTTGATTAAGTTGACCTATCATGTTTACTAGCTAGGTTTGATTGGAAGAACTCCAGCATTATTTGATATGAAACTTAATTAAGATTGAATTCAAGTTAGTGCTTTATTAGATTAATCCACAAAGTTAGTTCCGAGTTTAACAACAACTGAATTAATGAGTCTGTGAACTTGAGCTCAGGCTAGTATTCCATGTTGAATTTTACACTGTTTTCTTTTTTATTTTTAATGAAAAAAAAGGGATAAAATGATAATTTAATAATATGAGTCAAGAGAGTGTACTTAGATGCTTTTCTCCTTAAATTCACATAATTGGTTTTTTTTCAAATTCAACTTTATATTAATTTAGAACATCAAAACTAAGCACTTCTTTTGATGAAATAAAATTCATTTATATTCAAAACGAATAAACAATAAACACTAAAATGAGATAAGATAGAGAGCAAACCTCAAAATCAAATATTTATGATTCACTCAACTTCGAAGAAAATATTATTAAAAGGTTATATAAATATAAATTTTATTATTTGTTCTAAATTGAGTACTCCATTAAATTTAAAATAAAATTATAAGGTAAGATCTGTAAAACTAAAGATGATTTGAACGAGATGTATGTCTAAAAGCAAGGAACTTGGTGAAAAAAAAAAGAATTTTTATATTAATAAATTACACAAACTAATACTATTAAACCAATTCTGCATTGCCCAGACAATTTCATTTTTTTAATAGAATTTTGGAGAGAGAGAAAAAATCCTTATCGAAGCAACACATAATACTATCAATTTTTTCTTGCGTTTTTAATGTTTTCCCTCTCTTAATCATGATTTTTTTTCTTCTTCTTTTATAATTAACTAAATTTCCTTATTCAACTTTATTTTTTTATTACAAATATTAATTATTTCAAGTTTTTAATTGTAATAAATAATAAGCTGTTAGCAAAAGTTTTCGATGACACTATTGGAAAACTAATTATTTAATAAAACATTAAAATACTAATTAAATAATAAATCATAATATGCTTTTTTATTGGAAAGATTATTCGGTCCATACTATAGTTTAGTTATTTCTATATTTATTTTTATGTTTTTGAAAATTATAGTTTATATTTTTAATAAATTAGACTATAGAATAGTTTTATATAAATTATTACGCGTGCAGTAGAGTCTTAGATATAAAATGACACCAACGCAAAATTAAAGCAATATCATCTCACATGTCACCAACTTGGTCTTCAACAACTTTTTCCATCGAGAATACATGACATTGTCTAAGCTCATTAATTAGTAGTAGCATTTTGTTATTATTTAATTTAAAATAGAAGAGATGAGGATATGGAGAATATACTTTTTATTTTAAAATTATCTTAAAAATATATTTATTTTGTCTGGTCTATGTTATTCCAATTAAATATTTTTATATCACTTAGATAGCCTTTTTGTTCTTTGCTATAATATAATAGATCAAATTTTTTTTTTCTAAGTTCGTTTTTTTTTTTTTACCATTGTATTTTACTTTGATTATTGGTTTTATGGCTTTTCAATATATTCTCGTTGATTATTCAAAGAAAAATATATTTTTATATCATTTTTTTTATTTCTTCTATCTTAAAATGCTAATCAAACACAAACGCGATCTTTACCTCTGCGCAGTACTACTAATGACTAAACATCTCATGATTAATTTTGTTGTGTAAGATAAGATTATGGTCTAAGGCAATCATGGTGTTCATGACTTGTAACTTAATCAATGTCCAAGAAAGTTAACGTCTTTTGAATTTCATCTTTTGACCAGTAAATTAAGCTCTAGTTAGTTGGCTTTTTGGATTAATTCTCTGTTCGCAATTCATGGCGAAACCCACACCAGCTGGTCCTACCTCCTAAAGCGTGCATTAAACAGGAAATTCCCCTGTACTTTCTCAGTTCATCATGTAGACATATCTAAACTGGAAACGCATCTCTGTCTAGCTAGCCATTTGAGTTTCCGATCAGATAATGTAAAGGTTCCATTTTTTCCGAAGCTTGAGTCGCCGGAAAAATATCAATGATCATTGCATTGCCGATGGAATGAAAGGCCTTGCTTCTTAAAAGACGATTGTGCCTCTTTGCATCTCAGTGACCAAATCTCAAAACTCAGCACTTCAGCTCCTGATTTTGCTTTTATCAAATTTCTTTTAATTATACTGCTAGCATAAGTCCTCGAATTTTTAATTTTGTGCAATTATATCCTGATATCTTAATTTCAAATGATTAATGATTGAGCGTGATGACCCTCGAGACTCTAACCATAGCTTTAATTTGTTCATATAAAGATATAATTAACTTAGTGGCAAGGGCTACTGGAGTTTTAAATTAAATACTAAGGAAAATGTTTATTCAACTTAATTGGAAGTCTTAAGTTCAAGTTATATCATTAGTTTTTAAAAAAATATACATATCTAAATCCAATTAATTCTAAATATATGTCGGAGTAGTTTTATAATGTTATTTATATTTTATTAATTAATTTTTGGACACACATTAAAGAAATAAAAAAATGCAATTAGGATAGAGAAATTATTATTATTATTTATGGGTCATCGATTTTATATTTTATATTGTATATTGGTGTGAAAAAAGTAACAAAATCATGAGATTTAATCAAATTTTAATAAAACCACTGCTAGAATCACCTTCAAAACAATATATTTTCGCCCTTGTGCAATCCTAAACTCATTTTATGTCACTTCAAGTGCAATTATTCCATTTTCACTGTTAAAATCACCTTGAAAATTACATATTTCCACCAATGTGAACTCCTAGATTCATTTTATGTCACTTCAAGCACAACTATCCCATTCTCTCTTCACCATCTTGTTCATATTACACTCAGCTAAACATGCGATCTACTGGTCTGCCCAGCTTCAGAAAGCAAGTATGCAGATTTTTTTAGCATGTTCGAAATGATCATATAAATATCCATGGACTGCGAAACATTGATGAAACCATTCACAGAATGTTACAGATCCATGGTAACAAGAGCTCAGATTTGAGCTGAGGAGCTTTGGGCTAAATCAAAATTCTTGCTACATTAATTCATATGATATTGACCCACTTAAAAACAATGTTTAAAACAATGTTAATTAAGTTATTTTCTCTCAGAACGTCTTAGTTGTATTTTGTTCTTTTCTTCTCTTCTCTCTTGACTAATGCTTGATTTGACTACAAGAAGATTATTATTTTTCTTGGCTAACAATTTCTATAGAAGTTTTTTTTTTTCTTGTATACTAATTGTAGTCATTAAATTCAGATGCGACCGTTAAAACATGATTTTAATGCATAATTGTCTAATTTTCCAATGCCCACAATTGTTTTCTTGGTGTTAGTACTTCCCATGTTTTTGTTATGTCATTTCTTAGCATCCAAGGTAGAATTTCTATGCAATATTTGAGAGGGAAGCCAAGATATGGTATGATACACATTCTTGATGTGTCGAGATCAAAGTAAATTTCAAATTTGGTTGCTCATAAATCCTCCAATTTGTTCATGTGATTCTTATGATGACTGGATGTTAACAATTAGTGTATCCTCCAATACATTGAGTTTTTTAAAAAAAAACAAAAAAATTTCACACTAAACAAACATAAAAAAATATATTTTTCTATATAATATTTTACACAAAATTCTGAAATTTTAACGTATAAAATGAGCTCATTTGTATATTGATACACTATCCAACACCTCAAGTATGTATAATATTACAACTTACAAGTGCTTGATATGCTTAAACGAACTAAAATAATGCATTTTATGATGTTTTTTCATATATTGAAATCATCATCTTAAAACATCAAATCATCTCGTTTTTTCAGTCCGGAAAAGTTTTTCAAAAGCATTTCGACTGCAACACCAAGCACATGCACTCTTACAGTTTTCCCAACTCTTTTTACCATATCCATAACACTACAAATACCCAGAGAAGCTTTGCCAACATCATATGGACGTGGGTGACTGTATGCCACAACAAGTAAAGAAACTTTTAGACAAAGAGCGACAGCTACAGCATCATCATCATCAAACAACACAGGAGAAAGAAGATCACTTGAATGTAGAAAGCACAGGCACAAAACCGGCGTAAATGAAGCTTATTAGTAGATAGACCGACCATCTAGAATGGGTCCTACTTAAAAGATTTCTTGTCTATCCAAAGCTGATGATCAGGTGTGTTAAGAGCATCACCAAAAGTGATAGAAAGAAAGATGATCAACTAGGGACCATCAAAGGGCATAGTATTTGATGAGTGAGTCGCTCGGATTTGTCTCCGGTTCAAGGTTCAAGTCTACTCACTAAAAAAACCCAGCCATAAATTTGTTAGAAAATTATGATAAACAGAAACAATGAGTAAGAAAAAAAAAGAACCTAGCTAGGTATAATTAGAGGTTAAATAAATGGCAATATAGTCTACAACAGCTAGTAAAAAAAATAAATGGTAGGAATAAAGAGTTGTCTTGTAACACGAACTTGTAACATGTAGCTGTGACAACAATTTAAGAAAGGTAGGAGTGAAGACAGAAGATCTAGAAAGTATAGATGTTGTCTCGTATATTGGGAGGTAACATGTGGTTTTTCCTTTGTTCCAACTTTATATGTGTGAGCTTCCATCATTTCTAGTTAGACAATATTGAAGTTTATTATATAAATATCAAAAAAATATTTTATTTTTTTATTAAAAACTTATTAATATATTTATTCTATGTTTACATTATAGATTTATCACCACTGCAGTAAAAAAAAAACCATAGAAAACTTCAATTGTGCCATTTCTAGAATAAAAGAACATTTTCTTTTAATAAATATACTAGTTATTTAATTTGAACGCACTTCTTACGCAAGTCGAATAATTTTTTTAGCAAAAAACAAATATACAAGCTTTTCAAAAAAAAATTACAAAAAAAATGCTAATTATATAAAAAAAAAGTTTATAAATACATTTAATTAAATAAATTAAGAATTATTTGTGACAATAAATGCAAAACAAGAATGTTAACATGTTTATTTGACTTGCCCAGTTGCACATGAAATAAATGTTTTTCTAATGCAACCTAATTAATGTGCAAAATTATTAATGTTTTTTTTCTTACAACAAGTAAAGAAATATAACTATAAATAAAAAAATCATATACATTAATAAAAATAAATAGATCTCAAACTCAATTTTAATGTAATAGAAAAATAGAACAATGTTACAACTGCTATATTGAAACAATATTTTCATAATCTTTGTTATAATAATTTTTCAAAAACAAATTTAAAGAAAAAAATTTAAAAAAATTATGAAAGAATAAAGATAAAAACAAAAGGAATTGTATAAATATGTCAAATGTAAAGTAATAAATATTTAAATTGTAAAGAATAAAAAATAATATTTTTTTTCAAGAACAATATGAATAAAAAAAATTAAAAATTAAAAAATATTACAAAAATTAAAGATAAAAAAATTATGACAAATAAAATAAGTATAAAATGATAAAAGTATCAATTATAAGATAAAAACATATAAGAAAAACAAATTTGTCACTGCTACGGTCCTGCCACAGTAAAAATTTAGAAAAAATTTAATGATGTCATGCCTACGTGAAAGACCATTTTTTAGTATAATAATAATAATAACAACAATAATGAAGGACTAATTCGGGATTAAGGAGTGGGGACAGGTAATGTGGAAACAGTGGTATGTCTACCACGTGATTGTCTTGTTCTTAAATTGACCCTTCCCCTTGAGCAGTGATATTGTAGGAATCTGAGAAAAGGTTGTAGATGCCTAATAACCGATAGTCTGATACTGTTAGAATAAGCTCATACTATTTACACTATAACTATAGGAGTGATGGAGAGTGGTAAAAGTTATTTTTTAAAAGTATTTTTTATTTAAAAATAATATTTTAATATCAGTTAACCAAAACAATTTAAAAATACTAAAATAATTAATTTGAAATAATAAAAAAATCAAATTTTGATATAAAAAAATACAAGTTTACTTTTAATACCAAACATACACTTAAACAATAACCCAACCCCTGTCCTCCTAGACTAGGTTTAGAAAAAAATCAACTTGGATTTTGGACGGTGGATCATATGAATTAACCCTAAATCAATCAACATTTTGTGAAACCTAGTTTTATATTTTTTAAAAATTTTTTTAAAATAATAATGTTTTGATTTTTAAAAAAATATTAAAATTAAATCAACTCAAGTTAATCCGTAGAATCTTAGACAGGATTATTAATTGATTTAATAACTCTAATTTACACATGCAATTAATACAATAACAAGCCATATATTATACCCTTACCTTTCCTATTTCCTCGCTAACCTGATTCGTGAAAATACTTGAAGTTTTGATTTTGATATAAATATTGAAGTATTAATTTTAGATAATCCATTCGAGAGTGAAAAACAAAAGATAATCATATGTATAATCAGTGACATACTTTTTATAGTGGAAAATGCACAAAAATCATTTGTTTCTCAAAAAGATTATATCCCATGCAAGGTACTTCAAGCACGGTCCAAGCTCACATGAAATTAGTTTATTTCATGCTAAACATTAATTATGTCGCCATCCTCGTTTTTTCATGTCTTTTACAAATTTGAATATCATTTTTATTTAATTATTATTATTTCCAGGTAAAAAAGCGGTACATGGTTGATGCATACCATATCAATTACCGAGAGCCTTCATCATCAACAATGCATGGCCATCAATCTTTTTTCCCCTAAAAGAATGGTTTTAATAATTTGAACGTGTAGAGTCGATGAGGAAAGAAGTGGTGGGCATTGGACCACTGAAAGAACACAGGCAAAACAGGGGACGGAACTGTATAGAGATCAAAATAGTGCATCGAAGGGTTTTCAGATTCAATGTCTCATTTGGTGACTTTGCTTGGCAAAAAGAATCCCAAAGTCTCCTAAAGAGATCCCGACAAGCCTGGCTCCAGAAGGGAAAAGCATTAATCACCTTTATTTGAGAGTGAAAGGGAAAGGCAAGACCTGTAGAATCAAAGCTTTTCATGGCTGACCATGTATAGCTTGTAAAAGAAACTAAACATGTACACATCTATCGTTGAGAGTAGGGGGCCCTGAGGCTCTCTTTTTTGAGGGTGACTAATCCCTATCTGGAATCTCCTGCTCATATATGTGGTAGAGCCTAGACTACACATTTTTTTTCTTTGTTTTGTATTTATCGAGAAATTTTACGAGTAAATAGAAGTATTTCCTCCCTAAATCCACTCTGAATTCAGCAGATTGCTCAAAAAATAATCTTATACTCACCTTATTTAAGTTTGGATTTGAAATAATAACATATGGTATAAATACATTGATCATATATACATGTTTAACGTCGCCTAAAAATTAATACAGGAAAAGTAAACTCTTAGAGAATTGAGCACCATGGGTCAAATATAAAACCCTATAATGATGCATGCTTTAGCCAAACCCATATGGGTGGAATTTGTTTGTTAAGCAAAAAGTGATAGAGGGAGAATTGCAAAAAGAAAGACGAGAAAAAAAGTTTCCAGTGGTGGTTGGTGTGGCGGTGGAGGCCATAGTGTACGTTAAAAAAATCTGCTTTAATTAGGATTTACTTTTGAGATATTAATTTTAAAGAAAATGCATTTGTTGATAGTGGATTTATGGCATTATACATGGGAGGCAGTTTTCTCATATGGTAACAAAATCCCACCCCTTTTTCCATACTATATATCTTTCTATATTCTATATATAGAAGCCTTCTACGTTCACCTCTTTAGTTTGAATTTGTCCATCTCTCTCTCTCCTCTCTTTCTCTCTATCTCTATATATTTGTGTGGTTGTGTGCCTTGTGTTTCACCAGATTATTCGTTCTCTTTGCAAGAAGATCAATAGAGGAATATTTGAGTCACTCATTAATGGAAGCAAGAAACGGATTCGAAAGGGATGGGAGATGCATCAAAGAAGAAGGTGACATGGGTTATGCCTGGCTCCCTGTATGCCACAAGCAAAGACCAATCTTTTGTTTTAGATTGGCTGTTGCCGGTGGCGTGCGAGGAGCCAAGCATACTCTCTCTTTCTCTATCTGTGTGTATGCGTGCGTTTGATCATTCTTCTGCTAAACTTTTATGTATTACTTCGATGCTTCTACATGTCCTTCTGAGTTCTGATATTTATTTTCCCTTGTTCATAGAGTATTTTCTCAAACTTGAAAATCAGGCATGATCAATTATACGGAAAGGCTTTTATTTTTTTCGAAAAAATGAAAGCAAGAAGCACTTTTGTATCCATTGATCACCAGAATTTTGTTTGTCAAAACAAATATTATATGCCCTAGATCACTGCTTATTCTTTGCATGTGCATCAGGTCTAAGAGAACTCACATGTATACTGCTTGCAAATTAAATGGTAAGTTTATTTCTTAAAAAAAAATAATGTTTGGTAACCCTTTTGAGGGAGTAGAGATGGAGATAATTGGGATAAAATCATGTCTTTAATTCACTAACTAAACATAACTTATTTAATTCTTATCATGATGAATAATTTCGTGCTTGATAAGTTTATTTCTTGTGGTTGTTTTGCTTTTTAAATATGGTTTTAATTGCTTAGACAACGCTAAATTATTTTACTATATATGTATATATATATATATATATATATACCCACATTGAACAAGCTCTTTTGATACAAGGTTTTTTGTTTTTTTTCTTGATTTGGATCTAATTGGAAGAGCATACATGTATAGCAGTGTTCTTCTTTATCAGGTTTCAGCATGATCATCGCAATTAAGAGAGGAATATTGATGGTGTGGCCTCTCTCTTCTCGCAAGGAATATATATTTCTCCCATGAACTTTAATTTGATGATTCGATTCCCACTTAGCTACCAATCTATGCAGCAGAAAAGCTTAAGGGCCATGCTCTGATCAAGAACTACTTTCTCAAGGCTCGGAGAGAGCATCATTGCAATTTGCTAATGTTTTTATTCCTCCATTGTGCTTTATAGTGTTACCTTTTTTTTCCTCAACTACGGAAGAACATCAATATTTGTAGTAAACTAGCTCTCTCTCTATCTATCTATATATATATATATATATATATATATATATATATATATATATTCCATGGTGTTGATGTAGGGAATGTGTTGTAAATAGATTGTAAGAGGTAAAAATTAAAAAAATATATTTTTACATTGTGATGATTAATTAATCAATGTGTTTATTGATACAGTAGGAAATGTTTTTTGAATTAAAAAAATATGAAAATGATATTTTATTAAAAAAATATAAAATAGTTTCAAAGAGCACTAATTTCATTAAACTTAAAACGCACTGGAAAATATTTAAGTCCTACTTTTTTATGAACACGACTAGTTTCATTAAACTTAAAACGCACTGGAAAATATTTAACTCCCTGCTTTTTTACCAGCACGACTAATTTCCTGTCATTGTTATGAGAATATCTAATGTCTACATCATATTTGTTCATGGGTGAGGCGATGTTACGGAAACATTATGGAAGCTCATGCATGAAAACCACACGCATGCTCATATATAAAGAAGGGCGTGTGTATATATCAAATTAAAGCACATATAACTATTCAAAAATAAAAATAAATAAATTTATTTGATATTTTTTTATTCCAGAATAAGGGAACCCAGAAAGAAATGTTGAAAAAATACTTTCATTGTTTGTTTAACCAAATACTAAGCACTAGTGTTAAGAACTGCTAAAAATGTTCTAATTGAAGGTTGAGCAGATTAAAGTAATTAAATAATTAAATAATAACTCAAATATAATATAATATATTAAATTATAATAATATCTCCAACTTTTTTCCCTGCATTAAAAAAATGGATCACACTTACCCATAAAAAAGAGATCTTGCCAGCTCTCCATGCATCATAATTTGTTTTATATTAAAAGATGGATAGCATTTCATCTGCTATTTAAAACACAATCGACGCAGCCCTAAGATTTGATAACCAGAGGATCTCTAGAAAATCAAGGAAAGGGTTTTTCATGCTTAAAAATTTCTTCTTAATTTATTATTTATTTAAAATATTTTAGAAATCTTAATAAATTTATTTATGGTCTTAAATAACTCTAAAGTCGATTCAAAAATCTTCTTGAACTTAGATCTATAATCTTAGGCAATAAATATGCTAAAAAACATTTCGTTGAAACTCACCTCATCAAATGAAATTTAATAATGCAAAAAATGACTATTTTAATAATCGAAATCAGTGCTGTCAATCAAGGCTTTCTCTTCACCACCAGAATCCAACAACACTCTCTTCTCTTTTAAACTAGGGACTAAAAAAATAAAATTATCAAACTTGAATTTTAGAAAACTAAAGGGATTGGAAAACAATCATTTAAAAAGTAGGACTAAACTGAACTTTCTAGCACTTATTTTGAAACCACCGCCTATTTTTTCCATCTTTTCCACTATGTCTATCAATTTCGTAAAAAAGAACTTAAAGAAATTTTCATTGATAAAATTGTTAAATCTAATAGTGCAGTGTATATATATATTATTGAAGTCCACAATGATTTGTGAGTATGTGAACAATATTGTTTTACGAAATCACTACAACTTTTAGTTTTTCTCTATAATATAAACTAATATTGCACATAATCATTTGTGGTATAATTAAATTAATTTCTTAATATGGAAATAGATGATACTATTTGTGATCATAATAGATTCCAATCACATTTCAAAGATGGTCGAAATGTGTTGAATGCTGATGGAGATAAGATCACATATGAGTGTTTTATATGATCCTTTAAATTGGCTTCACGGTTCCAGTTATGACCAATCTCTTCCTTCCCTTCTCCTCCAGCATCATTTCTATTTTAGATTTGTTGTATTTGAATGTACAAATGTTTAAATTAATAATAAATATTTAATTTTTATATGATTTTTAGTTATTTTATTTATTTTTCTACTTCTATTCAATAATTTTTTTTTAAATATTACTAACAGATTTACCAACGAAACACGTTCGTCGGTATATTCTAGAGAGTTAGAAAAGAATTACTATAAATGTCACTACTAAATTATATCACCGACGTACTTAACAGTTGTATTATATTGATGATATGCTATATTTATCATAGGAAATACCGACAAAAAGCAAAAACATCAATGGAATTACATACAATTTTTTTGTCAATGATATAAATTTATCGATGGATATACCAACTGAATGAAATGATTAAATTTTTTTTTTGGCGCGCTTTGTTTGTTTGTAAATCCATCAGCAGATTTATTACTGATGGACTCAATGATAAACCACAAATTACTGATGATAGTTTTTTCAATAAACTATTTTTATCCATGAACTCATCAGTAAAATACGTGCCGACAGACTATGAGTGTAAATACCAACAGAATTTTTATCAAAAAAAACTATTAAATCTAGTAGTGCAAAATAAATATATATATTATTAAAATCTTGAGTATGTGAATAATAATTTTTTTTTATGAAACCACTAGCTCTTTTAGTTTTTCTATAATATCCACTAATATTGCACATAATCATTTGTGGTACAATTAATTTAATTTCTTAATATAGAAATAGATGATACTATATGTGAACACAGTTGATTTCACATTTCGAAGACTTGGTAAATATTTGAATATGAAACGTGGGGCTCATGTATTTGTTTTTTCACCCTTGAAAATTGACAATTCAATTGTGTCCTTTTCCGTGCTGGGCCGGATTCAGATTGTTTGAAAAGGAAGAAGAGCACATAAATTCCGGTCAATATTTTCGCCCCGTGACTTGCGCACGTTGATGAAACACTGTAGGGTATCGCTGTTCTACCAACAATATCCATGCGAGAGAGAGAAAGAAAGAATTCTCTTAACCTAATCTTTGTACTTTTCTTATGCTGTGGTTTTAACGGTTTATTTAATGAGGGTGTTTGGTATTATAATTGTGGTTGTTTTTTAAAGTATTTTTTTATTTGAAAATGTATTTAAATTATATTTTAAATTTTTTTTAAATTATTTTTGATATTAACATATCAAAATAATATAAAACACTAAAAAATATATTAATTTAAAGTAAATAAAAAATTTAAAAAAATTATTTTTTTATAAAAATACTTTTGAAATACAAAAATAAATAGCTACTATTATATAAAAAATATTTTCAGGAATCGAGATTAAATTTCATATATCACGTTTTGTAGGAGAAATCTCATGATGCTTAAATTATAAGTACAATTTACTTGTTGTATGGAAAGAGATAAACGCAGAAAAAAATAGAAGAGAAAAAATATTAAAGATAATATAAAAACACTAAAACAAAATATTAATTTAAAGCAAATAAAAAATTAAAAAAATTAATTTTTTTTAAAAACACTTTTAAATTATAAAAATAAACAATTACTATTATATATAAGATGATAATAGTAATGAGATATAAACACTTTTAAAAGAGTTTTTATCATTTTTGTAAGGAATGATATATAATTTTTTAATTTTGTTTTTGTGTCTATCTCTCCTATGATATAAGTATAAGATGATATATATATATATATATATATATATATATATATATATATATATATATATAAAGTATGAGATGATTACTAACATAATATTTTATATTTTAGACAGATGTCCTGCCTTTTAAATTAATGTATTTATAAGAAATTTCTCAAAATGATAAGAAGGTAAAAAATCCACTAGATGTCTTTTCAAGTTACAATGCATGTTAAATTTTTTAATTTTATTATTGCATCATGGGTTAGATAAATTGATACGGTTTAATAAAAAATGGTATCGTTTCAAAAAGAAATTTAAGTAAAAACATCATATTAAAAAAAATTAAATTAAATTAGGTTTCAACCGAGTCGTAATTTAATCCATAAAATCAATTAGATTTTTATCAGGTTAATTTTTATGTAATTTAATATGAAATAATGCTCGGTCTATATTACTAGATTGATCTACTAGGTTAAATAACACTAATAAATATATCAACTTATATTTCATATTTCTCAATTCCAAATATGAGAAATAGGATATATATATATATATATATATATATATATATATATATATATATAGAGAGAGAGAGAGAGAGAGAGAGAGAGAGAGAGATAACATATTTTAGCAAGCTGCCTAGAACTGATGTGTTAGGTCATGCTATATTCTTGGGTTGATGAAGATCCATCTTTCTTTTTTTCTCTCAAAAAAGAAAACTATAATTATGATGAAGGGAACATTGAGAGATCATTCTTCCTCCAAATATGGGGTGCATGCGTGTTGATAAGAGAACTATTTTTACAACGTATTAGTAAATCCACGAAGCTTCGAGCTGTCAAAATCTCTTCAAAGATGCTCCAACTGTTTTCTATGTCGCCATATATCCATGCCACTGCCTACCAACTATTCTTGTTGGAAAGAAAGTAGAGTTACTACTAGTCAACAATTACGTTAATAAAGACAATCAACACGACCTCTACAAGAAATCTAATATGCAACTAGATTAGAAAAGAGGGAACGTCAATTCGATTATGATTTCACCCCTTTAATACTTTATGTTAAGCATCCAAGTTTTTACCTCAGACTAGATCATTTTGCTAGCACGTGAGAAGAATATGATTGTAATTATTTTTTTAAAAAAACTTTATTTTAAAATGTATTAAATAATATATTTTTTATTTTTTAAAAAATATTTTTCATATCAATACACATCAAAAATATATTAATCTAAAACAAAAAAATAAAAAATAAAAAATTTAATTTTTTTAAAAAACATTTTTAAAACACAATGCCTCTTAATGGCAAACAAATCTCCCACTCCATGAGACTCGCGCTTGGCATCCAAGATGTTGTCCCCAAATTAGTGTCAAGTTACCACATCACTGTCAGAATTTCACAGAAACCGAAATCACTAGCAAGTGATGCAAAAATTGGAATTGAATATTGACATGCAGCTTCAACATTTTCATGGTCCAATCCATAAATTGCATACAGCACATCTCCAAAAAGGGTATATGATTGTATTAAATTAAAGAAATCAAACAAAGATGCCGAAAAAGAAAAGGTAGCCTACAATATACATATGCCTGTAGCATAAAGCAACCTAGAAAGCAACAAGCCACTCCGCATCGGACTCGAGATTAGTTCTTCAAAATTCCACAACAAGGAAATCAAACTCCCTGCCGGTTGCCAATGTACTCTGAGCTCTATATGATAATACTCTACCAGAAATAGCTCCCATTTAATTGTGATAGGACTCTCCTTCAAATCTTATAAACCAGATGATGCCGAAGAGAATCACATGTAAACTTGTTTAGCTTATCTACAGGGGTTCAAGAGATCCACTTTTAAGTCTCTCCATCCTGGCTTGAAGACCAGACAATGCCTTCTCATCCATGGGAAGAACGCCGCTATGTAAAGGATTCTCCATACCCATCGAGTCTGGCGCACGAAGAATCTGACTTGACAGTCCATTATTTAGGTTCTCATTCATAGACATCAATGGCCTGCTTCCTGAATCGGGATTCCCAGTAGCAGCAGCTAACTGCATACTCTTCATTCTCTCTCTAATTGCATCTAATGTCCCGCTGGTTACTGCAAACGTCAACACAATGGGTTCCATCAATAAAAACAACCAAAAATATAAAGTTTGTGTTTTTGTGTGTGTGTGTGTGTGAGAGAGAGAGAGAGAGGGAGTAAGTGAATTTACCTCCACCAATAAGCTTCTCGTTTCTTTGGTCACCCAAAGAATTCTCTGAGACGACACCTCTAGATAAAAAGGCACTAACTGCTCTGTTGTCTTCAGCATACGAGGGAGGAAGATGAAAGTTTGTTGTTTCGGGTTTAACATGCAATGGTTTAGCATCATTTAAGGAGTTTGTATGCACAGGGGAAAGGGGTTGCAAATCAGGGGAAGAAACATTTAAGGCGGATGGTGGGGGGGTTGAAATTGGCAAACTAGAAGGTGTCCTTCCAGCAGCAGTATTCTTCTCCATCTGCAATAAAAGCAATGTTTGTTGGCAACTTGATCTATGAAACTTCCACACACAATGACATGATTGAGGAATTGCATACCTGAGCTAGACCATCTCTGATGTAAGTGCGAAATGCCTCACTAGCATTTTGGAGTTGAGCAAATATATCAACCTATGATTTGGAAAAAAGAAGAGGAAAAACTGAAATGAATAAGCAGCTCACGGACCCAATGCCAGAGTACTAACCATAGCAAGCCCCTAATTATCTCAAGGAAACAGAAAAAAACAGTACAATCACTCTACCAATAGACACGAAAACATCAATTACTGACCTTAGGATATAACTGGGTGATGCGATAGAGCTCATATAGACCAATGGTGCAGGTTTGTTTGTCACCAATTTTCTTGAAAATGGCAGCAAGTTCTTGCTGCAGTCATGGTAAAATCAAATAGGTATTATTGAGATACATAGAGAGGTAAAGAGAGTGGATGAAAGCAAACAAAACCAGTTTGATTTAGTAAGTGCAGACAGCCAAATTGTTTGAGATGAAACTGGGAAGTTGATACCTTCAACTGAGCCTCAGCAGAATGCGTGGCAGGTGATGAATTGTTGGCTGCAGAATCACCCCAATGATTTTGGCCCACAGGAGCTGTTGAGGTCAACATTCTTGCTGCAGCTAAAGTCTACAAAATCACAAAGAAGCAGGATGAGTAAATATACAACAAAGTTGAATAAATGCAGGATTGCACATTTCTTAACTTTGTACCTCAAGATTAAGATCAATGTAGGCGAGAATAATTGGCTGGGGTTTCATGTCGATAGGAACCATAGATAGGTGACCCTTTATTGCAGCTCCACGAAGCTTAACAAGTTCATGGAGAACAGTTTTCACCATACGCAAAGGCTTGTCATCTGCTCCAGCTCTGTTTATAAGTTCAGAAAACACATAGAGAGAGGGAAGTCAGATCAATTAAGAGACCAAAAGGTAAGGTAAATATAGATGCTCTGGAGGAATCAAATGACACAATCTAACAAGAACCAAGCATTATCAGGGAAAGGGGGGGGTCAATAAAACATACCTTCTCCTGATTTCTTCCATCCCCAATTCTTGTAGGTAAATATGGATGCTCTGAAGGATGCGGTCAAGATCAACATCATATATAGTAGTTTGAAGAACCTGAGTAACAAAAATCAATCTATGACATATCCAAGAATAATAAACAATGGTTAACAAGCTAAACAGTCAAAAACACAATCATGCTGGTACAAGTGAAGTCACAGATGCTAAAAATAGTGTTCAGGAAATTGCAACTGGAAGAGGTTTGGGTAGATATCACCCTTGCCAACTCCATAGATGGTAAATAACATTCCAAAATAGGGTGCTACACTGTTTCAGTCTACCATAAATAAAAATAATGGGCTAAAAAATCGATCAACTCCAAAAGGGGACATATGACAGTTCTTAATGGCACCAAACAAATCAATTCACCCCTTCATTCCAATTACTTAATTGAACTCTTTTCTTGCAAATTTCTCCGGTTTTGGACAACATGAGTGAAGTGATAACATGTTAGACTCGGTGGTTACCATTTTGGTATCAAATTTATTTCACAAATCTCTTTTTAACATGTTAATGGTGTTCACACTTGGCCAATTGGGTCTCACCCACTACCTCCCAAACTACTCGCACATACCACGAGCATGACTAGATTTGGGAAAAGGAAACAAAAAACAAGAGTGGGAAAGGGAATTGCTGATTTAAAAACAATTGAACTAATATTTGTAGCTGGAAAATATTCCATTCATTCTTTCCCTTTCTATCTCTTACAAAGTTTGTTCCATTTTGGCAATTACACTTCTGGCTCAAATTTCACCAATTAAGCACCTCAAAAATTGTAGTAACATCCCCCAATAGAAAAACAAAAGAAGCAAGAACATGGTATTACTATTCAACCATTCGCTGCCAGAATTAATACCAATTGAAAGGTAAACTGTCTACAACTACTACAGTAGATGATACTAGTTTATGTTATTGCCCAAAACATATTTCATTTTCTCATCATCCAACAGAAAATCAGAAAAACCAAACTTAAATCAGCTGATTTTATCTCCCATGTAATTTATAATCGAGCTTCCACAAGACCAAACCAGAAACAACTTTTCAGATAAGTTTTTCAGAAATCACATGCAGGATGTGCGAGAGTTGGATTCACCCGATGTCTAACTTCTATTGCCATGTGAGCAACTGTTTTCGAAATAAATTCCATGTCAGAAACAATTGTGGCTGGATCTAACAGAAGCAATGAAAAGCTACAAGAACCCCAGAATGTCATTGAAATGTGAGCAGTTTCCAAATGATGACAAGCTAGGTCAGCACTATTATAGTTACGGTGGCAAAGTCGCACTCATCCAATCTAAATACTTAATGTTCACGACTGCCCATACATCATTTTGACCAAACAGACAGTGCATTACTAGACCTTTTCAAATGCACTCATAATTTTGAAACATCTATTTAATAAATAGAATTTGGGTTCTAAATGAAGTCAGCAGGAAGATGGCATCAAGCACTGAAATATCAAACATATTACCTTTGTGAGTTTGATAAGGCATTTTACAACAAGGTCAGAAAACTTCTGATTCCTGATAGCAAAGGTCTCAGCTGATGCAGGTGAAGGCCACCTTGTGGGATCCAGTGGTCTCAACAGATTAATCAGCACAACAAAGGATGAAGTTCGATCTGCATTATCCTGTACATATGATGGTAAGTTGACAAAAATTGACTTCTTCAAGGCAAAAAGTAGGCACATCATCGGGTAAATGTTCACCAGAATCTTAAGCATCAGCACATTCAATGCCTTTAGGAGCTGGCTGCCATCATCCATATGTGGGACCCTTTCATCCAAAAGCCAAAGTAGAAGCTCTGTTATCAGACTGTCAAGAGTACTCTCTTTGACAGCATAAGCAAGAATTTTATTTTGAAAAGTCTGCAGAAAAGTACACGTAGTTAAAATTTTATCAAGAAATAGATCTTGATGATGGATGGGGTTGTGGAGAGGGAGGAAAAGGATCATTCTGAGGCAGCATGGCTCTCCCTTTCTTTCACCATCCAGACCACCACACACTCAGAAATAAAGAGTACAGGTTATGTAGAGGGATGTTCCTGGCAAAAATTACCTGCATGAGTGTATTAAGTACATATTTACAAGCCCGTGATGAGGCTCCAGTCAAACTGAAGTCAAAAGTCCTCGATACCTGATCAATATAAAAAACAAGGAAACAAGTGAGCTTTGGCCGACCAAGCTGGTATTAAAAAAGCTAGTTCACATCTAATTGAGGAAAAAGATATCAGACAACTTTCATGAAACAATAGTCACCTTGTTTGCCAAGCATGAAACAAGTTTATCTGCATCTTTCACAAGTTCATCCATAGCACTGCCTTCTGCATCGTTTGTGGCCTGTGCCAACTCATGGCAAACAACTTTCATACCTTCAACTGACTGCAAGTAGAAAATACTTAATATATGGTTCAGGACCTCATCTAACAATAGAACAATCATGCAAAACAATTGCACATTGGAAAAAATAATAAAGAAACTATGTTATGAATACAATGAAAACATAACATTTTAATTCCCATGGCAGATTGTCATCACATACTAAACCAAATAACATCTGGAAAGAATATATAATTAATTTTAGACGTTAAAGAATAAATCAGCTAGCTGTAAACAATCACCTAATTACAAGGCTAGTGAAGAGAACACGCATGAGTTGGAGATGGACATGCATAAGACAGTTGGACACATCATTCAACATGACAGTACTCTTAACCTAGAAAAAAGTAATTTAAATAGCAATAACTTTGCAAAACCAAATATGACCAATATATGGAAGTGAGGGAGTGAGACTTTGTCAGACCTGAAAGAGTAAGTGTTCAGGCAGAACCAGTTATCTATGAAGCATATGCAACTACGCAAATTCAAGCCATTAAAAAAAAAAAACAACAAAGAGCTGGCTATAAGATAAAATTATGCAACTCACGCAAACAAGAACTCAAGAAACAAAGGATAAAACAGTAATCTGTGTGGATCTTGTTGTATTAAGTACTGAATCCTGAAATTCATATATCTAGGCTAATTGTTCTTTCCTGCCAAATTTGGTTTTCTAGAAACACAACCTTGGCCGCACATTCCCCACAAAAATCACATATACTCCAGGACAATGCTTGAAACTTGAAATAATGCACTCTAGTGACTAGAAAGGATCGAAATGAAATCAGCTGAAAACCTGCTCCGGGGAACCAAAAGAAATGATGTCCAGAGCTTCATTCCAGTCTGCAGGGCCATTGGCACTCACGAGTGCACGGGGCATCATATGTCCCTCCATATGAAGCTCCTGAGTCCCATAGTTTTTCCTGCAAAATGACAATTGATACTTAAGGAGAGAACTTATAAATTCAAAATGCCATTAACGAAGAAAAATAAAATGATTATACCTAGCTATAATAGGACCAGAGACTGATTGTGAAAGTTCCCCACTCTGTTCTGCTATATCAGACCTGAGTACAAATAAGGAATTTAAGGTCAGAAGATATAACCAAAGTCAAAATTTAAGCAAGTCAGCAGCTTCTGAGCCAAGAGTCATAATTTTCAACTTCCGATTTACATTCACTTGGCATGAAAAATTGGATAGATGTTATATCAATACCAGTAGAAGAAAAAAGGTCAATAAAAGAAAGGTCAAATAAACAATTTTTTCACAGTAATAATCTTAAATAGGTCACATTCATAAATCATAATACTAACAAAACAGAACACCAATAGAAATGCAATGCAAGTATCATAAGATACACACCCATTTTCCCTAACAGAGCGCCTTAAAGCAGCTCTAGCATCACCAGGGCGACCTTCCTTCCTTTTTTCCATCTCTCGTACCTACCAAAAAAATCATGATGAGTGCACTGAAGATGGAAAAAGGATCAAAGCACCAATATACACTCACCTTCCACTTAAATCTATCATCTATCATGCTTTTCTGAGCATCTGTCAGCTTCCCAAGAAATCTCCAAATGTCGTCACCTGTTGAAGTAAGAGAGCAACAATTAATACATGAAGTGAGAAAGTAAGAATGATATTACTGTTACTTGAGAACATAATATGCATCTGTGCCAAGCCAATGGAGATTCCTAACACTAAACTTTCAATATTACCAATCCTACTGTAGCAATAATGTGACGGGTTATTTCATGGTATCAGCACATACCAAGAATCTTGTAACCTGTAGCCAGTGTATTTAACGCAGCTTTTCTAGTTTCACCATCACGCTCTGCTGTCAAGCTTGCAACAATTTGCAAGGATTTTAACTGTCCACTTATCTATAGGGCAAAAAAATACAGGGATAAGTGTGAGCAAAAAAAAAAAGTGAATGACAATGACGGCATAAAATATCTAATTATACCTCAGCCCCATGATGATCAATCAAGAACCCAACTAGATCTGCACACTCAATTCGAGTACGGTTGTTTTTAGAGCGCAAACCCTCCAGAATGTAAGGGAAAGATTTTGCTGCTGAATATGCTTGCACAATTTGTTTGGTAAGCTCACGCATTTTTTCTCGCACTTTCTCAATGTTATGCCCCAACTGCATTTCAAATATAGTATGTTAAAACTATTAAAAGTATTTCCCATCAGAGAACAGAATCATGGCATCCAAGAAAAAAATAATGAATATTTTCCCAGATGCACAAAAATTCATGCTACGGAGATCTTAGTAGAACCTTTTCAATCAAGCATGGAAGAAATATAGCTGCTTCAGATTCACTCAATGTGTAGGCCTCATCCCGGAGCCGGTCAAAAAGATCAGGGAGAAATTCCAGCACCTGTCCATTTCAGGTCAAACTTCATGTGATCACATCTCATGAAGCATCATACTCAAAACATGAAGTGTCTACAATGACAAAAGGGGAAAAAAAAATACTATACCTTCAATAGGCAAGTTGTGTTAGATTTACAAAACTGCAAAACAAACCACCTCAAAAGAATGTCCAAAACTTCAATTATTTCCTTTCCAACGGATGGAAGGGCCTGGAAAAAAATACTTATCAGTTTCAATTTCATAACACTGTGCCATGCTCAAGAGTAATCTCCAATAGTCAAGAAAATAGCCAAAAACCTTATGTAACATCTCCAGCCCATCGACTTGTTTCTTAAAATCCGGACTTAGAAGTCGCCTGTTCAAATCCTCTCTGAAGTACTTCATCATGTCACTCTACAATTTGGGAATATGGCAAGAGAAATCTCAAAACGCTGGAAAAGAAATCCAATATATTTTACAAGCAGCACTGTATAAAACCAGACCTCAAGATCTTGAACCTGTTCCATCCGTGGCTCTTCAAACTTAAACCTCCGTACTACCATTCTCTCCCTATCCTCCTGTGAATAGGCAAGTGCAAATGGA
This sequence comes from Populus tremula, assembly GCA_964019445.1. Taxonomy (NCBI): domain Eukaryota; kingdom Viridiplantae; phylum Streptophyta; class Magnoliopsida; order Malpighiales; family Salicaceae; genus Populus; species Populus tremula. The sequence goes on from CAXHTJ010000001.1 coordinate 47,957,438, forward strand.
AAATGTTTAATCAATGCTATTTACATCTAATGAATAATTCCATGTGTCATATCAACTACCTTGTTTGAGTCCTTGACATTCAATAATGCTTGTGACTGAACAGCTCTGTCCTGAAAAGACATAGTTGGCTCTGGCTTTGACCCTTTCATTGGTATGACTCTCTTATAAAGCCAAGACCATAAATAATCAATCTCCACATTGAATTTCAAAAAAGATAAATGAAATGGGAGAAACATACCGCAGATATAGATCTATTTGCATGTTTTGAGATGCCATTGGAAGCAGCTTTTCCAACTTTTACACTTGTTTTGGATGATGGCCCCATTGAAATTGTTTTTGTAGATTCAAACGATTCTGATAAGCCATGAACAAATTTCAATATGCAATCTCAAAACATGAGGCACATGCATGCATGCAGAGACACAAAAGAAGTCATGTAAGTTACCGAAGGACAGACCTTGAAAACCACCTGCAGGTCTCACTCGTTCAAGAACAAGAGCCAACGCTGGCCCTTGAATATCTTTCAGATTCTTCTCAATCTAAGAAAGAGGGTACACATATTAGGAAGTTTAGTGATCAATCAATACAGGTGAATGAGAAAAAAACACCAGAATAATAATAAAGCGCTCACCATTTCTTGTCCACAAACTCTCAAAATCTCAGAGATGCATGCTTCAGCTGCTTTTCGAACATCTGATGATTTATCCTAACAAAAATCCCAGAGGAAATGTCAAGAATGCAGAAGGTGAGTCATGAAATGTCTTTTTTCAAGAAAACTAAACTAGAACCTACCGTCATAGCAGAGCTGGCTGGTTTCAGCAAATGTATGGCATCAGAAAACTCACTTGATCCAGAAAGTTGCTTTGACAGCCAATCAAAAAGATCCTTGCGGCCTTCAGCACCAAGCTTAGTTTCTATCAGAGCTGCTGTGATGTAAGGAACCTAGAAACAAAGAAATGTCATTATACCAAACAACAAGAAACCAAAATACCCCAATATTAAAATAAGACATGTTATCAGTAAATGCATGAAAAATTACCATTTTATCAAGATGAACAGCAGCAACCCAAGAATCTAAAGTATTCAGAGTGCATTCCCTCATATGTTTCTTATTATCCCCAAGACATTTCAAAATATCTGACAGAACACCCTGCAAAACCCAGCCAGCCAACAGTAAACTTGAGCTTTTTTCAGGACAACAAATGTAAATGTAAAGAAACACGCTCATCTAGAGTAGACCAACCTTGCTTGACTTTTCAACAGCTGGTCCCATAGCAGAAGCAACACCACCAATGGTAGTCAAAGCTGTCATGATTAAATTTTTATTGCTGTCATATAGACGCCCTCTAAGGGCACCAAATAATTCACCTGGCAACCAAATAAGATATTAATGATCAACACATTGCTAGTTGTAACAGAAAGGTTATTATGACACTATGCATGTCTTAATACAGCTTTCTAACTATTCAAGTCCATTTTAAATTGAATGCATACCAGTTCCAGTTGGTTGAATGCGTTTATTAGCCTCTAAAATTTTATTGACAGCTTCAATCGACTCCAGTCGAACCTGCAACATGGATTTAAGAGTCAAGATGATAACAATAACTGAGGGTTTCACAAAGGTTATCATAACATTACGTGAGTTTGCTTCATCAATGTTGACAGCATACCTTCCAATCAGGACTTTCCAAACTCTTGATCAGAGTAGGGGTTATCTTTCCACTAATGTCTTCACGTGGCAGGCTATCCAGCCCGCCACCAGAAACAGAAGAGGTGGATTCTGATGTCCTGACCGTTTTCTTTGGAGCGGCGGAAGCACCCTGGAGACGTGTAAAAGGATCAAGTAAACCATATAAAACAAACATTTTGAGAAAGGAATTTGATCTTCAGCTTCCCATTACCTCAAATGGATTTTTATCATACTCAGCATCAAGTGCACTCAGCAGTGCAGGTTTGACATCAGCAAGAAAACCTTTAATATCTGCAAACAGAGAGAGAGAGAAAAGAAAATACATATCAAGGATTCATGGCATGTGGAAAATTAATAAAAATAAGATAATCACACACCTGGACCAACGAACTTATGTAAAGCACCCAAAAGTTTGATAGTTGCATTTCTGCTTGCAGCTACACTCGACTGTAGCCCAGTATCTTTACAGAAATCAATTAAATCCTGCAAGATATGTTGCATTTCTCCTTAAAAACTGCAACAATGGATGAGAAAAGGAATAGAAAGATAATCTTCAGTATGTTGAGGAAGAGTTATTGGGAGGAAGAGACAGAAGAACCTTAAGCTTCAAATGTGACACTCCAAAGTCATCAATTGCCGAAACCATCCAGATTATTCCCTCACTAAGAACCTTTGGATTCTTGTGCTCTTTCATAATTTTGTAAAGCTGAAAAAGATGAAATTCCACAGATTACTCAGCAACAAATAAGAAAATGGTGATAGTGCTCTCTAAATCTGGTTCAGTCTTTGCATTATACTAGACCAAAAGTAAAGCAAATTGTTAAAGCAAGCACCTAACTGTAAGTATACTTACTCGGTCAAAAACAAATCCTGGACCCACTGCTTCAGAGAAAGTGGTAAGGCACTTCATGGCATGAGCTCTGGTTTTAATATCCGCAACCCGTTCACTTATACCTGCAAATAGGTATGAAAAAAACCTTTGTAATTTATCCAATCCATTCACTAACAGTGTTAAAAAGGAAAAATCAACTTAGCACAGAATTGGGAGTGTTCGCATTTATAGAAAAAATACAAGCAATCTTTCACAAAATATAGCTCTAGCTTCAAACAAAAGAATAGACAAATAGCACTTAATACCCACCTAAAAGGCAGAGCACTACACATTTCTTCGGAAATTTTGATGCAGTTGAAGCTAGGTAAGTAATGACTTCAATGACCTGTTGCTGAACCTGCACTTTTGATTGTATTTCTTAGTATTATAACCATTACAGAATTGAGCTTGAAATCAATCTGTTCATACAAAAATGTAAAACATCAAAAAAATTTAAATACCTGAACATTTTTTTCGTTCCATCCAGGAATAGCACAGAGTAAACGAATCAAAATCTCCACAGATTGATCAAGATTCTGTAACCCCTCCACTTGTAGTTTAAATGAGGATATTGCTGCAGCAATTTAAATGAAAAAAACAAGAAAAATTAACCAATTAAATGCAGCTTATGTAACATGGTATAAAAAATAAATAATAGACTCCCCTGCACCAACATATAAATTAGCACAGTTAAGTGGACCAAGAACACATCATCTCTTTGTAAAGAACAGCATTCTAATCAACCACCCAATTAAAGAAAATTTATACGTTCACAGTGAAGCACCCTAAAGCATAATCAAATGTCACAAGCAGCTTGCAACTAAAGATTTCTGAAATCAAATTAATAGATTTTTGTAGTCCTGTTTCAACTTTTTACTTCTATAGCAAAAGAAAACAATGAGCATTTAAAACCTCTGATAGACAAAAACAATCAACCTTCAGTTTTTGAAATTGAGAGTAAGCAATGGCATCAGAGTAGCAGAAACAACAGCTTCGTAAACCTTCAGTTTTCAATCTATGCATGAAACAAGCAAAAGGTTCTTATAACATACCTTCCAACCGCTCTTTCCACACTGCACTCTTCAGTTGGGAAACAATATCTGCTTGAATGAGAGAACCTAATCTGGTTTCAATTTCTTCAAGACTCATCTCTGCTGGCTGCAAATATCAAACAGAGAGCAAATCATGTATCAAAAACTATGAGTACAACTGACAATCAACAAAGAATACTTTTAAAAACAAAGGCATTCGCCTACCTCAACATCCTCAGGTGGTTCAATTGCTCTTGAAGATTCTGCCCGCCCAGCACCATCTCCTTTCTTGCTAACCCCTGATTTAGTGGGCGCTGCCTTTTTGTTAGCAGCCTGACAAGAAGAACAATAGCACAATCAGGAACCATCATAGTGATCATGTCCCTTCGAGCAGAGCAAAATTTCATGTGAATGATAAGAAAAACAAAAGAAAAAAGTAAAAGAAATTCACAGCTGCTGGTGCAGGCCTCTTCCCAGAAAGCATGCTTGCCGCCGACTTTTTAACAAATGAGCCTTCTGATGTCTGCAAAAGAATTTATACAAAAAACTTTCTTAAGATCATGATTTGAGTGAAACTGAAAAGGCCAACCCTTAGAGAAATATCGAAGTGAGGTGCATAGAAAACACACTCAGGGAATTGAGACTAACACACAAGAGAAATTAAGAAATAAACCACTAGAAATATAGCAGAAAGGTGGATAAGTCAGCTATTTTTATAATAAAGAAACCATTGGAATGAAATAAATTTACCAAGGAACATTAGAAATCAGCCAAAAACAACAATATTATTAAAAAACCCAATACATGTTTTCCTTTTATCTTTCAATTAAGAGCAGCAGGATCATGCTCACTGAATTTAGTGACCTAGAAACAAGGACCATGGTCAAAACATAAGGCCCTTCCCCTAAAGGAAATTATATGACTAACCACAGCTGGAGATTTCAAAATAAATGTCACTCTTCCATGGTGCACATCGCGCATATCTACCTCTTAAAACAGCTTTTTCTAGAAGTCTAATCAACAAAGTTTCTAATGGTACAAACAAGACAGTTCTAGTTATAATGTAATTAATGACTCTGTTGCAAATGATAAAGACAATCTAATAACAAAATCAAGAATCATAAAGTTTCAAAAAATAAAAGTCACAGCCCACCTCTACCAATGACATGCTTCCACGAACAGGTTGGACTGGACCTGGCCATGGCACAACAAGCATGATCAACTAAATTAAATACAAAAATAAATATAGCTAAAGATTTTATAACCCTAAAGTAATTGTTGTGATAGCATCATGGACATAAAAAAGGTGTGCACACCTGAGGATGCCACAGCAGGCACACCATCTCCTGAAACTGCTATCATTTCAGACAGCTTCTTTCTTCTCACATCATCAAGTTTCTCCAGTGATCGCTCCAAAGGCCTCATGCCAACCGACTAAGCAAGAATTTGAGAGTTACAATAGCAGTAGCTAAAAGTGAAGCAATAAATTTTCAATATTTTTCTTGAATGGAAATACTACCTTAGCTACTGCTGCTAACACTGAAAAGGCAGAATCCCTCACATCAGGAGTCCCATCATTGAGGCACTGCAAAATACAATCACTTAATTCGAAACTAAAAAGGAAAAGTGGCAGCAGATAAGCAAAATCTGTGCATTCCAACAGCTGCATATCTTATAGCTCCATGCATAATAACAAAAAAAATTTAATAGATGATGATCCATGAATAGTCAGGACCATAGGCCAGTTCCAATTCACAATGTAAGGATTGATTTCTAATTCTCCTTCAAAATCTTATAATAGACCAAAGAGAAAAGCTCCGTTATCTGAAATAAACACCAGCTATTGAATATGAAATGCAATGCGTTGAAAATGAAATGGACACTAGCAACAAGCATGCGAAGAATTTGATTATACACATTACTGTAAGAGCAATGGATGCACTAACCTCCATACAGATAGGGACATAATCCTTGTGCACCTTCAGAATAACAGCCTTGTTACTTGTTTCAATACAAAATGTCACCCAGTTTAAAGTTAATGAGCGCACTAGAGGAACTTTATTTTTCACTGCTGTTTTGACATCTGCAGCAAAAGAAATCATTCAGAACCAAAACCACGTAACCCCATAAACCATGAGCCAATAGTGGCAAACAATTTACCCTATATGCCTAAAAAATGGAAATCAGGGCATTATAGATGAAAAGAAAAAACTATATGGGAAAAGAAACGCTAATTATGAAAAGAATCCGCAAAAGATAAATAGATCGAAAATGCATGATTTTCTCCCCAAGAAGCCTAATTATGTTTTAACTATGCTTACATCAGTTATGAAATGTATTAAAAACAATGATGACAAACTTGTGGTGCCAATCCAAAACAAGCAGAAATATAAAACAAACAGAAATATAAAGGATTAAATGACAAAGAGCAGGATTGGTTAAACCAAATACAAAAAACTAAAAGTACAACCTCTAAGGCTCAAACAACTTAACAGAGTTTATCAGAATATGAAAGTAGTTGGAATGAATGGCGAACTTGCCTTCAATGATATCAGCAAGATTTAAGCATCCAGCCTTATGCATCGCTTGCAGAGTTTGAGCAAGTGCCTCGGTGAGTGTAGGTTTTTTCTCTTTCAATTTTTCCTATTAAGAGAAACCATAGAAACAGCACTTTTGTCAGAGTTAGACAGGTAGTATTAAAAATTAAAAACTCATTTATCACACAAGTCGAACATGTGGACCAGTTCAACACACTCGGGTAGCCAAGGTTTGAAAAGCATTATTGTGTGAGCATTTGTGTCATCATCAAAGTGTATATGGGTCTTACAAGCAATACAGGTAATAAGAACCGAGAGCTCCCAGAAAAATGGGTTCTTAGACCACGTGCAAGGTTGCCAATAGCTTGTATGGCTTCAACTGCAACAGCGATGTTCACATCTGTAATAAGCTGCAGGCAAAATCATAGTGAAGCATAGATCACAGAAACTTCAAGAAGGATAAGAAAGCATCATCATAAAAGTCACCATGGACACAATAAACCAGCAGCATAAATAATACAGAAAAGAGAGAAAAGCACGAGTATAAGGTTTTCAACAGCCAAATTATGTAACCTTATAATAACCTTGCATGTAAGGCTAATGACAAGTATTTGACTTGGCACCAAATTTCAAAAATAATTTTCCTAATTATATTTGGGTTATGTAGGTTCTCATCTCTTCCACAAATTGACCAAACAAATGTACTTCACCAGAATCAAAGTCAACTATTTGTCACCCAATTAAATTTGTTTTTTTTTTAACAAAAATAACCTCATTTACCAGAAAAGGAGATAAAGAAAGCAAAAACAAAAAAATAATGGAAAGGAACACAGAAATTCTAGCAAAAAATATAATAACATTAAAAAGGGAGATGATTATAGGTAATTTAAAATGGCTGTTCCAACTTTAAGGAAAAAAAATTACCTTCTTCAAAGTCCGACAAACTTCAGAGAAATCACCAGGTGCTATCCTCTTTGTGGATGCAAGCTTCGTCAGCTCTGCAACAGCCTCCTTTCTTTCTGACCATTTGGTGGCTTTCTAAGAGGTGGACGCAAGATGTTAAAAAATAGTAACCAACAAAACTTGAATATTTAGAAGATGAAAATAAGAAGTAAGATAAATCCAGAACACTAAAAACATGAAATAAAGAAGCAGGAGCACTGACCACTCCATCCCAAAATCCAGCCTTCTCCAAAGGAACCAAAATATCAACCGGGTCTACAAGGTCATACTCATCTATTTCTTGAGGAGCTGACAGTCGGTACACATACCAGTAATGGCATATTAGTCAATTGAGAATGAATGGTTAAAATACTATGGGAGATGTTAAATCACATACCCTCAGCAGCAACTTCTTCAGATGGACCAGAACCCACAACTTCTGATACCCCTTCTGGCTCTGGCTCCTGGTCTTGCTCAGATCTGATCACATAAGCATGTTAACTCTACATTCCAACCAAAGCATAACAGAATGGACTTCCAACAGATAAATATCCTATTTTTTAAACTAATTGATAAAGGAAGGGAAACTGTGCATTGCCTAGCAGCGGATCTAGAATAACAAACTTGCAAAGGTTTATAAATAAAACAACACCAGCACCAACCCAAGCTATTGATAATGATAAGTAACAAATTAATCATTGAGAAAAAGGAGACAGATTTAACAATTGTAACATTACAACCTTAAAATTATAATTTCAAACCAATCATGTACATCAATAAACATTACAACAAGCTTCAAACCAATGTTGTAAATTATGATAAAGAAACTTAAAACATATGATCAATTCAAAGCATGGTAATGTTGGAAGAATGCAAGATCAAAGCCTAAGGAAACATCTCAGGAGAACTACAGCACCTCTAGTAAAATGCATGAAAGAGTAGAAAAAGGCTCGTCTAGATTTACCTAATCTTGCGGGATGGCTTAGCTGTCCCTGTAACATTAACAAGCTCAGCCTCCAACTCTTTTTTCTTCAAGCAGGAACATGGGGGAACAAAGGGAAAAAATGTCCATTATAATGTATAGGTAAAATGACAGTGACAATGTCATGCAAATTAATGAATAAATTTGTTGTACCATGGTATCTCGCATCTTCTCAAAGAGAATTGATTTCACAGGATCTTTTCCAATCCACCGACAAAGCTCAAGAGTTAGTCCTTTAGATGATGCACGGACATTTTGATCCTGATGGTCAAACAATTCTGGAAGCATCTTTAAAATCCTCTTTGGGGGGACAACTTTGGCTCCAAAATCACTGTTAGCAAATAGAACAAAACAACAGGGACACTTAAACAAATAAAAGAATCATTACTTTACAACAAAGAAATATTGCTTACAAACCTTAAGGCTTGAAACATAACGTCTATAGCGGGCACCACAGCTTTGGCAACTTTGTTCTTAATTGCTTTCTCCATTGCATCCTACAATCACCAAACAATTAACTATCTTCAGAAAAAAAATAATCAGGTTTATTCATGCTAGAATTTCTTAGCCTTTGGTGAGCAAAAGGCCTCCACAACAAGCAACAGCTAGAAACTAAGCTAAACAAACATAGATGGCAAATTTTATGGAATGCAAGAAGGAAGGAAGTAAAAAGAACATAGAAGACAATGGAAAACAAAAGAGAGAGAAGACAGAGACAGAAAACTGCTGCTTGTTACAAAATCCTGAAGCAAAACAAAAGAAAGGCTACAAGCGCTGATTCACATTCCAAAATACCAGAGTGTACAGGACAGTCAGAGACACTCAATATCAGGGATTTTAATATACAGTAAAAGTGACTGTCCAACTTTGTGCCACTTTCCAAGAGTAATCAAGTCTATTCAAAGAATCTTAAAGCCTACCTACTTGTGCAAGTTCTACAAATTCTAACTACTACTATGAGATTACAAAGCTTGCAGTTGATTTTTCCCAACCAGAGCACGATCATACAAGAAAGATTCTTAATTTCAATAAATGAAGGCTCACTGATGTACCACACAGCCTTTGTGGGACATAAATTAATTTTTTTCCTACTATATGGAGATTCAAATACTAGAGAGCAGAGGCAAGTTACGATTTTAAATTATTACTTAAGAAAGTTTCATCGATAAAACTAATAATTAAAAGATCAGGTAGCACAAGAAAGTTCATGTAGTACAGACCCAATTTACCATCAAAGAACTTCAATTTTCATTTCTGTTTCTTGAGTACATGAGCGTATACAACTAAAGGTAAGATGAGATGAATATTGATGCAAGTAGAAATGTAAATCACCTCATGTAAATGATCCTACAGGACAGAGCATACCTAAACTAGAAAAAGGTGAACCAATTAATAAAAGGCACCACGCCCAATCCTTGACAAGCCACATCACCAACCTCCAAAATTTTGAGGTGCTACAGTAGACAAAGGTCAGTGTTGTCAAAGGAAGCCCAACTAGAAATGGAAGAGGAAAGGTGAGCCTGAAACAGCTCCGTTATACCCTCTAAGTGATGCACTGCATTGATCATTTTTTGCTCTTTTTCTCAATTATGTCCATATGATGTACTAGAGTAGATTGCATAGCTAACTTCCGTTGTGCCTTTAGACAATTCTTAAAGTGGATGCAAGCACTACATTGAGAGAGTTGTAGAAGCACAACTTTTTCCCACAGTGGGCATCCTAGAATAAAAATCATATCTTCTGTTATTTCAGAACACCAACAACAAGCCCTCGGTGACAATCTAGTTGGGTTTGGCTCTGTGAAGTGTGGCAGTACAAATTTGAGGTATGACTTTGCTAACTCCCACATTTGCTTTTGAATAAACATAAAAATACAAGCTCACACCATTTAGTCAGCCTCTACATAATCAACAAGCCTATCCTGTTATGCTTAGGGCGCCTTGGATATTTAGGCACAGTCATTTCTAATTTATTTACCAACTGAATTTAAATCCAGCACCTAATTTACAGCACTAGATTGGCATGGTTAATTTTCCAAAAAAATCCACTTAGTAATGCTAATAAAAATGAAGACTTTTAGCTGACAATCTCCAGAGCAACTGAAGAATGGTGATAACTATTACACTGATATGTTAAATGGACACGAAGCTACTATCAATCCTACAACTAATTAAGAATCAAATACCAACATTACACACTGGAATGTCAACAAAACAGTAAAATAGCAATAAAAAACAACTACCATTTTAGTACAGGCATTAAAAAAAATATATCAAAATTTGTTCAATTTCGGTAAACATTATAACAATTCATTCATTCATTATCAACAAACAATTAAACAAGAGAAACATTCCAACACTAAACCATAGCAAAAACATTTAAAAAAAAATCAACCAAGACCAACACGCATTTTCACTCTTTACCAAAAACCATAAAATCACTCACCAAAAAAACATCCACAGCTTCCAACTCCACCCACAGCATAAACGCTGCCTGCGCTTTCTCTACAGTCTTTGGCCTACCAGTAAGACACTTAGCCACAATCGCATCACACACTTCTTTCGCATACCTACACACCACCACCACCACCACCACAACAACAACAACAAATTAAAACCCACAAAAAAAAAAACGCATGCAAAAAAAATAAAAACAAATTCCACCACCTTCCAGCATCCGCGTCAGCAGCACGTAAAAACGCAATCAAAGCATCGAGCGCTTTCTCCTGTACAGGCGCATTCGAATCCGCAACCGTTTTCCTAAACAACGGAGCTAACAAAAAACCACAACAAAATGAATCCACATTTGCGACACAAATAACAGATCTGAAACCTAAAAATTATATAAAAAATTATTAGAAACCCTAACTAACCGAATTCACGAAGTCTGGAGTCTTTAGGATCGGAAATGGAATCACAAAGAGAAGCCAAATCGATATTGGCTTCGTTTCTAACTTTCCAGTTCTTGTGTAACAACCGATCTTCCCATGCCAATTTCTTCGCTTCCTTTAACAACTTCTCTTCTTCCGACATTTTCTTTCTTTTAGATCTCACGCAATTTCACTGCGGCGATTTCTCTGAATATTTTTCTTCTTCTTTTTTAAGTTCCTCTCGCCGGCGAGAGAGGCTGGAGGAGAAATGACAAAATCAGGGTATGGATTAGAGAGGGGGAGAGTACGATAAGTTTTTTAATTTATTTATTTAATGTTGCTAAATCAAAAATCATGAGAGTGAGAGGGCTATTTTGAGATGTACGTTTTTGAATTTGGAGAGGTTTTTCGACGCGCGGTGTGGGGAGTTGAATGCACGTGTTGAGGGAAGGGGATTTAGGGGGTGACGGTTGTTTGGGAGGAGGGGATGGTGGGGTAAAAAAGGGAAGTGATTTTGGGAAAATTGTTAAAATGGAAAGAACGTTAATGGTTTTGAAATAAATTTATTAAGGTGTATTTTTTGTATTTTTATGGTTTCTTATTATAAGTTTTTTTTATATATATAAAAAGACATTGATTGAGAGAGAAAATGTGTTATTATTAATAAGAGTAGAATTATAAATTTTTAAAGGGATATCATTGTAAAATATTTTTCCTAACAAAATAAAATTAAAATATTTTTATTTATAAAACGTATTGTACAATATATCTTATGCTTATTTATTTTTATGATTTAAAAATATTTAAAAAAATTTAAAAATTTTATTTTTTATATTTTCAGAATATTTTAATGTGTTGATGTTAAAAATAATTTTTTAAAAAATAAAAAAAATATTATTTTAAAATATTTTTAAATAAAAAATATTTTAAAAAACAATTATAACCACACTTTCAAATATTATTATTTATGTTTTTTATAGATGCATCGCATGGTTTATCTCTTAAATTAACACTTAAATTTTTAAAATTTTCAAGTTGACATGCACTCCTAACATCTTAGCTAGAAAAGAGATAATAAATAGCAATTTTCTTTAAAACTCACATAAAAAGTAAAGAGACCATGAGAAGGAGGGATCCCCACATTTTTCAATCTATCTTTTTTTTATTTGTTCAATTGCATCTCCTAATCTTAAATATAATAGACAATTTCTATGATTATTTGAAGGCATTATAATTATAGTAAATTTAAGTTATAAATTATTAAATATTTTTATTCATTTATTATATCATAGTAAATTATATTATTATTTAATAACTTAACTAACTATATTATTCACTACATTATTGTACAATTATAACTCAAAAAGTGCATTGTTTCCTCAATAAAAATAAATAAATATTATTTATTTTGTAAGAAGTAAGTGATTATGATTGACTTAATCCACGGTAAAAATTTGTATTATTGTTTTTTGTAAATTAGCTAATTGCTTTATAATTATGATAGTTATTTATAATTAGGTATAGTCTTGACAAAAAAAAGTTTTTTATTACTTTAAAGAAGGAAAAAATATATTATTTAAATAGTAAAAAAATCATATTTGAGTAACTAATCTCATTGCATTGCAAACGCTATCTTCTTCTTTCTTTTTATGAAATTCGATATGAATTATAAAACTAGACATAAAGTTAATAATTAGACATAAAGATAATAATTAAACATAAAAACAATGACTAGTATAAATACGAAGTTAAAGGCTCCAACCAGGATGCAAAATCCACATCACGAGTAAAACTTTCCTTTACTAGACAATCAACCAAGTCATTAGCCGCTGCAAGGATGCGAGAGAAGGTGATGACTACAAAGAATTAGAAGAATATAATTGAAGTGTGACGAGGTTCGAAGAAATTCTCATTGGGTCAAGGCTTTTTTAAAGCATTGCATAGCATTTGGTTACATCGTGTTTTTGAAAAAAAAAATAATTTTAAATTAATTTTTTTAGTATTTTTTTGATATTTTAATAGGTTAATATAAAAAAAATTAAAAAATATATTATTATCACATAGCATTTTGATTTAATCCTGTTTTTGACAATTAAAAAAATATATTTAAATTAATTTTTTTAGTATTTTTTTATATTTTGAAGAATTGATGTCAAAACAAATTTTAAAAAAAATATTATTTTAATATATTTTTAAATAAAAAATTACTTTAAAAAATGATCTCTACCACCCCTTCAAACAAGCTTTAAAGCTAATAATTATGTTGAAACATTAAAAATCAAATGATAGAGTTAAAAATTATTAAAAATCATAAGCATCTACAAAACAATTCTTTTAGAAGACACAAACGATGTGATCTTACAATGATGATCATGACCTTTTTTATTTCAAGCACCTCCACCTTGTTTTGACTCATTGATTCTTTTAGGAATTAGAAAAGAGCATAAGAACTTAGCCTAATGGTCTTTGAATACGCCACTAATTGTTGAAATTCCTAACTTTTTAGAGATGATTCATATATATTACACTTCTTGTAGTAGGTAGTTGGCTTCTAGGTGGATTAGACCAGAGCTTTCTTCCATCTTAGATTTGCAAAAGATCATTCTTGGTGTATATAAAATGATTATTAATACTTACCTTGATTAGCTATCTTGTGAAGAATCAAAGGAAAAGGATTATCCCATTAAAGGCAACATCATTAAGTACATTGTTATTCTTAGGTAGCTACATGATCCAAAACATGTTATATTCCTCTGCATAAGCTAGTAGGAGTCACCCCCCCCCCCACCAACCCATAGATAAGACACTATTTTAGCTATAGAAATTCATAAAAGGTATAAATCTTGCAATTATTTGGATAATGCCTCTTGAGTATTTGGTATCTAATTTGTCTAAGTATCGCTAGCAACACAAATGCTTCTATTTTAGGTGGAACAAATCCTTTTCACATATAAGAGTGCATAAGAGAGATGCCAAGTAGTAAAACCAAGTCAATAATAGTAATGCAAGATTTTATAGTGAAGTTCCTTTTACTTTTATGAATCCAAATTAACTTGTTCATCATATCACAACAAGACTTATATATACGTAGTATTACAACAAATACTAAAAGAGCTTAGTGTTTGATTATTCACTCTTTCACTATTCACCCTTATACAAATTATTGTAGATTAAAGTAGTGTAATGACAGAATTGTCATTGCCAAAGAAACTTACTAAACAAGCAATTAGGGGTAAGATTGTTTTTTCCATGAGATACATTTGACATTGAAAGAATGATTAAGGATAAAATGATTTGTTCAGGTTTTTTGGGCTATAGTATGGATACTGATTTGACATTCAAAACACAAAATTTTAACCTTTGGGTTGGGGGTTTCTTTTGTCTTTTAAAAAAAAAATAAACAATGAAGACACAACCATGCTCATAAAGGGGGGAAATATGCATGTGTTAAGGAGCTTCTTCAGTTTTTTCTTTTATTGAAATAGTTCATATACAAAATTACCCTTGGGTTTCAACAAAAACAAGGCTACATGTATAGTGTTTTCGTCGTTTCTATCGCACGTAACACGCGCGGCGTTGGTTGGAAATTTTTGCTCATTTGCTTGATTCATTGGAAGTTACCACCTAGTATTTCATTGAGGGTTACTAGAAAACCCGGATGTACTAGTTTTGTCAGAGATTCACGGGCAAGGAACTGGTTATGGTTAGGAAATGTATTAGCACCCCTAACGCACCCTACCTAAGGTAAACTACTTCGTGACTTTGATGTCATAAAGAAGTTTTAACAATTTTATTCTTTCATCGGATATTAGAAATACGACTTACATGTAATTTTATAATCCTTAACTGTGAGCAAATCAAAATATTAAATTCTTCTTTATTCTTTGCAATTTTATTATAAAAAAAAACATCCATAAAAAAATACAAACAACACATTCATTTTCACTATATTTTTCTTTTCTTTTTTTTACATCCACACTACAAATTATAAAAATTCAAAACTAAACAAAAATTACATTAAACAATTTAAAATTTACAAAATAGCACCTAAAACTCCAGGAATTACAGGGAAGGCCTTCTGGAACTGCAGGAACAGTGGCGTTATGTCTCCTCCAGGCGCCACCGCCAAACCCACGTGCCGCCGCTAGATAACCGGGGAAATAGGGGAGTCTGACCTGCTTTCTTCTTCTCTTCCCTTCCCTGTTGGCGGTGAGGATCCCTGATTAGTACTTAAAAGTGCATATTTATCAAGGTTTTATATCATCATTTTGCACTTGAAGTATCAATAACTCCTTAACTAAAGCATGTTTTATAATAACAAGTCTGATACTATAAAATGTCTTAATATATGGTAAATGTTCATCTTAAATGCAGGCCTATCACAAATGCTTGTATAACACTTAGTACAACAAATGCTTGGCACTCTCATAGCCCAGTCGTATGGTATTACCTACACATGTGCTATGAAAGGAACTTGATTTGTTGTTAACATAAGTTAGCATCATGAATTCCTGATAATATTTAAAAGTTTGGTGTTACTTAAATAAGATAATTAATATGATCATATTAATAATTTATAATGAGCTATTAACGATAAATCATTCGATTAGAATGTTTGACCCACACGCCGGCCAGGCTTGGGCTTCAAACTAGGTCTAGGTTAGGATTTATTGTAAAATAATAATTTAGGCCACAAAAGATTATTTTTTATCTATAAAACTTAAACTTGGTTTAGTCCATGAAGAATTATTTCTTTTAACCCATTATTTTTTCAAGTCCAGCCAAGAATGTTAATAGTCTTTTCCATAAGCATTTTATACAAATTTGAATCTGAACATTTTATAGCTAAAAAAATTAAAATTTATGTCCACCATGTTTATATTTAATTCTTGATTTATAGTAGCTAATCAAAGGTTGAATTGTGAAAATTAATTCTTTAATATTTTAACTTTTCAAATTCACAATAAAAAATAAAGGTTGTCGAACGTCGAAAAATCCGCGTGGCATCGGGCTTGGCGACTTTTCGTTTCTTGTTTTTTTGATTGGTTCGTTGGAGTTGCCACCTAGTATTTCATTGAAGGCTACTAGGAAAACCCGGGTGTACTGGTCTCGTTAGAGATTCACGGGTAAGGGACTGGTTGTGGTTAGGGAAGGTATTAGCACCCTTAACACACCCTACCTGAGGTAAGCTGCTTCGTGGACTTGATGTGTTAAAGAAGTTTTAAAATTCAGTTCATTCATCGAATTTTAGAAAATACAACTTACGTGTAAGTTCATAATTCTTTATCCGTGAGCAAATCAAAATATTAAATTCTTCTTTATTCTTGCAATTTTATCATAATAAAAAAACATTCATAAACAAAATACACACCACACATTCACTTTCAAGCTTCGTGGACTTGATGTGATTTTTAAAATAAAATTTTAGCTCAATTCTAAGGCTTTGATAAATCAGTTATTAGTTCCTAGAATATATGTAGATACATGTTCTACATTTTTATGGAAAATACAACATGATTTTTATCTGTCCTTTAGATATTTGTGCATATAAATTAAATTCATTTTTTTTATTCAATAACATACATAAAAAAAAATATACAAACACTCACACATCTCTTTTTCTATTATTATTTGTTTTTTCTTTTCTTTTCCTTTTTCTTTTACATCCACATTTACACAAAGTACACATTATATAAAAAAAACCTCAAAATTAGTCAAATATTACATTGAAAATTACAAAACAATCTAAAACTATTCAGAACAGTGGCAAACGGACTTCTGGAGTTGCCAGAACAGTGGCGGCTCATGAACCTCACGCACCACTGCCGCTGGCGACGTGTGGGTCCATGCGCCGCCGCAGACAAACCCGGGCAACCGGTGGATCCAGCTCGACTCTATCTCCTCTTCCCTTCTACATTGGCAGTGAGGAGTAAACATCACCTGCAAAAGAAGAAAAACGCAAAGCAAAGTCTCGGTTCTTCCTCTTTTTTCCAGATCTACTCTCTTCTGTCTTTTCTTTTTGGTTTTTTGTTCTTCTCTTCTTCAAGTGGCGGACGGCTCTGAGGTCAAGGTGTCTGCGGCTTGTGGTCGGCCGGTTCTGCCTTGCTTGGGCTGCTGGATCTGGGGCCGGGTTTCGTTGCACGCGCCGCCGACAGACCGCCCGTGTGGATGGCTGGATCGGAGACTTCTTTTCCCCTCCTTCATTTCTACACCGGCGGTGTCGTCCACCGCTTGCCATGGTTGAGAGACCGGCACCCTTAAAGTTGGTTTTCTGCCCCCTTCTACTGTCTTTCGGCCTCCCTTCTACTGCTTCATCTTCCCCACACTAAGCTGATGTTAGCAGCGGAGAGGAAGAGAGGGTGAGGGGACTGTTGTTGTGTTCAGTCGGCGGGAATGGTTGGGTCAGTGGAGAGTCGGGAAGTGAGGTTGTTTTGTAAGGGTGGGGCTGGTTCGGTGGTGCTGCTTGTTGAGAGGACGAGAAGGGGTAAGGGCCAGTTGAGGGAGGAAAAAAAATTCCAATAGGGGGGCCTCCAGGCCTGGCGGCTGCCTTGGGTAGGGAAGAAGAAAAGTTCAGTTTTTTAGGGTTCTTTCTTTTGTGTTTCCTCCCCTCTCAAAGTTCAAAATTGCCCCCTCTAAATGTGTTGAGGAGACCACTATTTATAGGAAAAATGTTGCTAGGTTTTTTAACTTGGTCCCTCAACTTTCATTTTTTTTGTAAATTTGATTTTTCTTAATTTTTTTGTATTTTTGAAAACGAGTAATATCAATGTTGACTCAAAGAGTAAAATCAATGATTTTAAAAATGACACGTGAAAAGTCGAACGCGTTCCAAAAACCTATGAAAATTAAAATTCTTTTTTAGACAACGTTGAAAATGCTAAAAACGATGCAAAATATATTTAAAACATATTTTTTTGGATTTTCATTGTTTTTCGCTATTTTTGGATTTTTTTCAAAAATTTTATCAAATAGGTGGGTCAAAAATCGGGTAACAACAAAGGTGAATGAAGAATTTGAAGAATGTTTTTCAGATTTTTTATACACTCTTTCTCATCTCATATTTTAGTGTTTTATTCTTTTTTTATGCTTTGGTTTCTTTTTTCTTTTCTAAAAACTAGTGCTTAAGTTCATTTTGTTGAGAAATATTTGAGTTGCATAATTTTTAGTTTAAAGACCCTGTTTAAAACTGTATCTAAACTAAGATGTTATTGTTAAAATCTTAGGAAACATATTACAAACATCTTAGTTGCACAAATAAAAAGTAATAAATTCAAATGATTTATCATTGAGGACAACAAAAGTTTCATTACTTTAAAGTGCATTCAACAAGTAAGAACCCTTATTTATTTTAATTTAAGCATAGTTGTTGTTGTTGCTGCTATGCATTCTAGTACTTAGTACTTTGGTGTTATATCATATGAAAGTTTGAATTATTTTATTATAATTATGTCGAAATCATGTTTAACATGAGTTTTATTTTTGTATATTTATAGACTTGTTAGATGGCCCGCGCTACGCCGGGGGCCAACTTTTTATTTTTATAAAAAATATTAAAAAAGTATAAGACTAGAAGCGTTGCGTCTGACTGCAATCTCGAACCCAAGAACACGAGTCTGCCTGCAATGCCAGATCCAACAATAATATTTTTAATATAAATAATAATATTTAACTTATCTGTCCAAATTCTTATATTTTTTAATTTTTTAAAAAAATTTGGTTTTCTTCAATAGTAATAATAGTATTTTTTTTTTAATTTATTAATGATAATAATAACAATAATAATTTTTAATTTTATCCTTCAAATCAAATCCAAGGTTGTTTTTCAATATTGATAATAATTGTTTTTCAAATTTATTAATTATTTTATTAATAATATTAATTATAATAAAAATAATAGTATTTATAAAAGAAATACAAATTCATTTTTGATAATAATACTTTTAATTATAATAAAAATAATAATATTTATAACATAAATAATAATATTTAGAAACATAAGACTTAAGAGCCTTGGATCCTACGTCAGGACCCAAGGCTAATGGGTCCTACCTTAAGACCTAATTCTCTTGGGTATTGACGTGGACCACATAAATGGATCCTCTGTCGGACACAAGGATAATGGGTCCTACGTGAGGACCTAATTCTCTTAGGTCCTCATGCTGGACACTTTAAATGGATCCTCCACTAGATCTGCAGGACCCAATATTAATGGGTCCAGGGCCAGGACCCAAAAGAATTGGATCCTGAACCTGGACCATTAATTTGCTCATAACGCTAGACCCAAGAGTAGGATCCAAATTTATTTTGAGTTTTGCGCCTAGATGGACCCAAAGCGATTTTAGATTCTGCAACCGGCAGGGCCAAAAGCTATTTTCGATCCTGCAGCCGACGGGACCCAAAGCAATTTTGGGTCCTGTGCCCTACCAACTCAAATCCCTTTTAGGTTCTACTTCTGGCAGGACCCGAAGCTACTTAAGGTCCTGCTTCTGGCACGATCCAAAGCTATTTTGGGTCCTGCTCCCAGCAGGACCCAACTCTAATGGTTCCTGCTGGGGGCAGGACCCAATACATAATTTATTTATATATTTAATAATATATATAATTCAAAACTATTTTGAAACGCAAAAACAAATATGCTTTAATAAGAAAATTCAACCCAACCTGAAGTAAAATTTTTTTTATCATTACCCAACTTTTGTATAATATAAAAATAGTCACATCAAATTATTTTCTCTTTACAATATGAAAAAAAAAGAAAAGAAAACTTTAAAGAGGAAAAAAAATAAAATTGGAATTATATTAAAATATTTTTCTAAAAATATATTGAGATAATATTTTTTATTTCTTTATATAATCACATTAAAATAATACAAAACATCTTAATATGAATTAAAGAAATATAATTTGAAGTAAAGAAAAAAACTTTTTATTGAAAACTCCATCAACTTTAATAGGACAATATTAGATAACAAAATTAAAAAATTTCAATTTTTTTTCAAAGAATTTTTAAAAGTTAAAAACAATCATACTTTAATAAGGAAATTCAACACAACCTCAAAGGAAAAAACATTTATGATCACCCAAATTTTGTACAATATAAAAAAAATTTCATCAATTTATTTTCTCTTTACTGTATGGAAAAAATTACATGAGACAAAAGAAAAATAATTGAAAGCATTTGTCTTCAATTTTTGTAAAACAAAAACAAACATGCTTAATAAGAAAATTCAACCTAACCTGAAACGAAAAAAATACTTATCATTACTTAAATTTTGTACAATATTAAAAAAGTGCCCTCAATTTATTTTCTCCTGACTGTATAAAAAATAAATTTAAATCAAAGAAAAAAACAAAAATCCCAGATCCAATATCATTAGGGATGGCTGCACAGCCAGACCCAATGATATTGGGCTTCACTACTAGCCAAACCCAAGAAGGTTCTAATAGCGTTGGGTCCTGCTGCCCAATAGCGTGATGCTGAAGACCCACTCACTTGGGTTTGCACCCAGCACGGGTCTGCAGCCCCTAAACGTGCAACGCTGCAGACTTGCTTGCTTGGGTTTGCACCGCGCGCGGGTCTGTAGCCTTAGGCGCGCGGTCTTGCAGACCCACTCGCCTGGGGTTTGCAGCTAGGTGCGCGAGTCTGGCCCTAAGGCCCAGGGCATGGCAACCCAGCGCCAGGTGTCAGCAGCCTGGGTCCTGCAGCCCCACCATACCCTCCAAAACTTACACCAACCGTTTTCTCTCTAACTATCCTTTCAATGCCATTTCATCCTAATAAAAAGATAATCTCATCCTCCCTCTATAGTCCTTGCAACTCTCTGCTGCAAGGGTTGCTCTGCCATTACACTACTCCAATCAACAAGACTTTGTGTCTTGGTAAACAATAGCAGGGGCACTGATCCCTTTGAGTATATTGTATAATTTATGTTTTGAATATATGTTTTTTTATATATATAATTTCATCCTTCAATATTTGATTTATTAGAGATTGAATTTCATGATTTTTTATGGTATGTTATGTGATTATTTTAGTTTCATAACCCAAGTCATAAATTTGACGGGTCAACTAGATTGACTCGTGTTTTTTTTAATTGATATATTTTTTTTCAGTTTCATCCTTTAACATCTTCAACATTGGGTTTGATTAAGAATTAGACCTTCTATAAGGTTATCCTGATCTTATGAACTGGGTCACGGGTTTTGCGAGTTAACCCGGGTAAACTTAGGTTATTTTATTGTGTTTTTTAATTTAATTTCATCATTTAACAATGAGTTTATTGTAAATTATGCTTCATAATTTATTCAATATGCTTTCTATGAGGCTATATCAATCTTATGACCTCGATCGCGAGCTTGCCAAGTTAACGTAGAATGACTCGAATTGTTTTCTTGGTTTATTTTATATGAGTTTATCTTGCTATCATGACTCAGATCATGGATTTGATGGGTTAACCCAAGTGGACTCGAGTTGTGTTTGTATCTTTTTTTATTTTTTAAAAAAATTTATTCCTTCAATATTGAGTTGATTGTGAATTACGTTTCATAATTTATTTCAATTTACTTTTTTATGGAGTTATCCTAGTCTCATTACTAGAGTTGTGGATTTGGCAGGCCGACTTGTATTTTTTTTTCTCTTTCTTATTTATTTATTTTTCAATCCCATCATTTAACCGTAAGTGGATTAGGAATTAAGCTTCATAATTTGTTTTCATTTGCTTTACATGGAGTTAGCATTGTTTTATGACCCAGGTCATGGATTTGAAAAGTTAGCTTAGATTAATCCATTATATTCTCATTTTAATCTTTTTCAAAGAATATCGTTTTGAATCTTTTTTAGTCAAACTATATTTTCACACAGTTGTCTAGGTTATTTTTGAACTTTTCAAGTTGAGTGGATCACATCAAACCAACTCTCATACAATTTAGTACTTTTTACTACAAAATAATAATCTAGCCTTCAACATAGCTTAAAACAACTATGTAGTGATATACCAGAAGTTAAATGTAAGATACACGAAGTTGTACAAGTAAAGCATACAAATCATGTTATTCACATTACTTTACAGTTAAATGAATTTGGATATCTAAAGCTCAAAAATCATTTCAGAAATTATGATGATAGTCATGAAAGAATTGGAAATAGTGTCATTTTTTCTCTTTCAAATTAATTATTACCACATATATTCCCTTTTAATTCGGTATTTAGGATAACATTCTACAATATTAAATATAAAAATTAGAAATAATAATTCCATTTTCATTTAAACGATTTTTCATAATAAAAAACAATCATCTACGAGCCAGAAACCAAAAGAAAAAAAAAATGGTGCAGCCAAACTGAGCACAAGTCTCAAGATGTGGGCAAAAGCGTAATTTCAATTCGTGGGCGCGTGGGATTGGGTTTGTTCTGGACCTGGACAGTGTTGTTGAGCAGTGTTTCTTGTAGGGACCTGAAATGTGGGTCCCAGACATAAGCACTGCGGGAGCGGGTTATTATAAATACAAGTGATGATGGATGATTCTCTACGACACATTTCACAGGGACGGCATTGCTGAACATTCTTGGACCCGTTGGATAGGATTTGATTCGATGTATTTAATGGCTGTGATCAGCAGTTGGTGATCGATGGTTGATCTTGAAGTTCATTTAACCGTGCCTCGATCAAGGTTTTGATGTATTAAACACTTCTTAAAACCTTCGTTGGCTTAGCCGGCACTTCTTGTGGCATTTTTAAAATTGTTTTGTCGTTGAAAGAGAGCGTTGCTCTTTATTTGAAAAATAAAAAAATAAAATTTGTTGGGACTAACATATCAAAAGAGAAGCCAATAGTAACAAAGCAAGAGGGAGTTTGTTGAAAAGAAAAGAAAAATTTAGGGACTTGGAATGAGTAAATTATGACATATATATAAATATTTATTTTCGTTTATAATTATGAATTTGCTACCTTGAATAGATCAACTCAACTCTAATTTGATGTCAAAATCTTTAGGCTATTTGTCTATATCATGAGAGATTTCTTTGGTGTAAACTAGTTAAAACAATTCATGTATTTTAAAAATAATCTAAGTTTATTAATTTTTTTATTAAATAAATGATTTAAGAGTTACTTTTCATTTACTAACAAAACATCAATTTTTTTTTAAATCTTGTTTTTGTTAAATGCGCACTAAATAACTAATATTTTTCCATTAACTACATTAGCGTTCATATGATAATGTCTAATATGTTTTTAAAAAGTAATTTATTTAGAAATATATCAAAATATTATTTTTAGATTTTAAATAAATATTAAATATAATTGTATTTAAATTCCATTAGAACCTGAAAAAAATAAAAATAAAATCATCGTTTGTTAATCACCATAAAAATTTATAATGATTAATTGTAAACTTTTAACTTAAATCTTCAGAAAACATTAGAAAAAACATTAATTTAATTTTTTTTAAAAATAAATTTACTTTTAAAGCACATTCAAATACACTTAAAAACACAATATCAAATAGATACATATATGTCAAGATATAAATTGTTTTTAAAATATTGCCATGTAACAAAAAATAAGAGTACATTCTAAAAACATGTTGCACACCAAATTAATTAAAATTAATTAATTTTTACATGATTAATTTTTTTAATTTCTTTAATTACATCATTTTTTTTAATACAAAAGAGTTATCTTAACACAAAATTATCTTGTAAGGCTGCATTTGTTTTTTCATTAGCTTTTGTGTTTGCGGTGAAACAAACGCAACAAGGTATTTGGTAACAAACTAAATTATGTTTGGTATCATGGGGTCCATTAAAAAATTGAGTTTAAAATGAAGTTTTTATGTAGCAGTTTTTACATACCTTTTTAACTGAGTTTCGTGAAACCCTGTTTGTTTTTGCGTTTTAAAAGTGCTTTTGAAAAAAATTAAATTAATTTTTTTTATCGCTTCAAATTAATATATTTTTGGTGCTTTCAAATTATTTTGATGTGCTGATATTAAAAATAATTTTTTTAAAATAAAAAAAAATATTATTTTAGTGCATTTCCAAGTACAAAACACTTTGAAAAGCAACCGCAACCACACTTCCATCAAATATTTTATACATATTTTTTGCTACACATAAACTTACCAAACACGTATCTAAAACCAACTAGTCACAGCTAACCACACTTTTTTTAAAATTATTTTTTTAAATCACAAAAATTACCTAAAAAACAAACACATTCTAATACAAACTAATAAAGTTTTGATGAAGTGGCATTTATAAATTAAGTTTGAATGTTGATAGCTGTGGGGGTGGGGGGTGTTATGTTGTGTTTACTTATAGTAATTATCAATGAATTATTTTAAAATATTTTGGGACTATTTAGAAATGTGGTTAATGTTATTTTTTAAAATGTTAATACTTTTCTTTGAATTTTTTCATTTAGCCTTTTTTTTTTAAATCGCCTTTTTAATTTTCTTGTTTTTTAAGTATTTTGTAAGTATTTAATTTTTAAAGAGATTTTTCTAATTTATCTTTATTTTTAAGAATAAAAATATTTATTTTTAGATAATATTTTTAATGAGTGCAACCTTGCAAGATATATTTTTTTTTATTTAATTTAATACAATCAATTTTATGTATGTTTATTTCTACAATCATTTGATTAAACAAAAAATTAATTTTAATAATCAGAGTCATTAAACATAATAAGGTAAATGAACCATATTACGAGATTAAATATCTTAATCTACATCCGCCCCTTGACTTTTCCAGATTTGTATTTAGTTATTGTTAATGTTTTTTTTATTATTTGTTGAAATAGATGGTTCTTAATTTATTTAATTAGATGCGTATATATATTTTTTTAATTTTCACTTGATTTTTTTTTATATAAAAAAATATATCAAAAACTTTTATATGTTTAATTTATAATATATAAATAGTTAAACGATCAAAATTATTTCACTTCCATAATACAGGGGCAGACGTCTAATTAATTTGTGTGCTTTTAATTTTCTTATTTCCTCTGTATTTTATTGTACATGCAGCAGTAATGTTTTCGTTTACCCGTGAAGCCATTGGCCTGCATGCACCCAAAAAAAAAAAAAATTTGAAATGAGAATGTCTCTTTAGCCTGCAAATGTTGATGTCAGTAGCTTACTTCATAAGTAGACCAAATTTAAAGCAACGAATGTCTTTTTTCTTTTCTTTTCTTTTCTTTTCTTTATGGGCAAATCATATTCCTTGAGTGGGATATATATAGGGACAATCATATAGCTCGAGTTTCATCCTTGGAAGGGGCAGAGAGTGTTCTTCATTTAATTAATTGTTGTCTTATTTTCAGCTCCTTTCGTTCTTTTCCCCTAATCATCATTTTCAAAAAAAAAAAAAAAAAAAAAAAAAAACCTTGAGAGATCATAATTATAGCAACACTACATACATTATATTTCCGTGATCGTGAATCTTCCGTTCGTTCCTGTCTCTACTACAAGGTGTGTATTTCTACTCATTCTTGTGTTATTTGTTATTGTCTTTATATTATATTATATTATTATTTGTTCATACATGTTTGCAATTATGATCCTGCAGGAAGAAAGAAAGTGAAGTATTAAGGATTATATTTGTGGTTGCAATCGATTGATAGAGAGGTTGTGGGTGTCTAAGTGATCGTGAATCTTCCGTTCGTTCCTGTCCTACTACAAGGTGTGTATTTCTACTCATTCTTGTGTTATTTGTTTTTGTTTTTATATTATATTATTATGTGTTCATGAACAAAGAAAGTGAAATATTTGTTCAATTTAATCTCCATTTTCTCCTACCAGACTCACTCAATTTCTGTATGCAAGTTTTTATCGAAGTCTATCTCTTTGTAGGGTTAAATAATTGTAAATACAGATCGAATACTTATTATTAAAAAGATAGTGGTGTTTTAATTTATTAGTCAATTAGAAAAATAATTAGTTTTAAAATCTTCTTAATAATACATATATAAAATTAAATTAAGACTTTAATCTTGATAACTAACATTTTGAACTTTTACCTTAAATTTGATACGGATGTAAAAGCTCAAATTCACAAGACTAAAATTTCTCTGTGTTTGGTGGATTAAAGTAGGGTAATGGTCTAATAATAGTACTCTTGTAAAAGTTGGATTTATTAGTGCATGGCTAGCTTCCACCTCCGTAATTGATCTTGACACCATCGTTTCTTCTTCTTCTTCTTATTTATTTATTTATTTATTTATTATATCACTTATGGTTTTATTTATTTATTGGAAAGCCCAAAAATCCACGAACTTCATAGTAAGAACAGACCTTCCCATTACTTAATAACTGATGAAATTAGAGTCAAACAATTTTAATACCTCTACAATATAATATAGCAAGATTAGGTCAAAATAAAAAAACTCATCCCTTTGGAATTTCTCATTTTTTTTACACATACTATATATATATGTTATAATCCTTGTTTAGCATTATTAATACAACAAAACAATAAACCATTCATTTTCTTTCACTTTCTCCTCGTGCAATTAAATATTTGCAACAAACCTTAACAATTAATATTTTTATATCATTATCACAACAATAATTTCATTCTACTAGTTGGAATCCGTGATAATCTTTATTAACTAGTCAATTTGCCAAAAATATACTTATGGCCAGCCTTAAATATATTTTATTTTTCAAATTTTTTTCATTTCAATTTCTTCATGTTCCACCCCATTCATATCCACAAAACCAACAAGTTACCCTTTATTCAATCAACATGTTCATATAGTAATGTTCCTTCCATTCTACACCATAATCATTCTTCCCTCATATAAAGAATACACAATTAATCTATAACAATATTAATAACAAGAACATATTTTATCATTACATCTTTCATAAACCCTAACACCCACATAATTCTAATTTCATCAAAACATGTATTTAATCAAGTTTCTAAATTTTGCCAAAACTAGCAATAGATTCAAAAAGCAATAAGTCATCCACCTAGATTTTATTTTCAAACCCAACGGTCAATATAGACCTTAGAGTCATGCACAATATATCTCAAAATCAAATGCTCCAACGATTAAATCTCCCTAGATCTGAATAAAACCAAGCTAACTGAACATTGACGAGCTACTGTTCAACATGAACACCTTACTAGAGAGTGTTTTCCCGATCTCCACCATTCATAATGAAGGAAACATTTAGGCGTACCACATATCCAAAAATAAACATGATTTAACGGTGGAAGAGAGAGAAATCGGTTGGCGACCAAAACTGCTTTGTAGGTGTATTTCCTTTTGTTTTCCAAGAAATTTTTGATGATGATTTTTTTCAAATGGATTGTGTGCTTTTCGACCCCTTTGGTTAGTTAGTATAGGTTTGTGCGAAGAGCAATATATAGAAAACACAGCACGATCCAACGGTGGATGCAAAAGATATGGCCACCAAACATTATTGTTTTTTTTTTTTTTTTGGATTGGCTCCTTCAAATTCTGCACTTCTATCTCTAGTCGAATTTTCTCTATTGTCTCTCACTTCATTTTTTTTTTGTTTGGGCTGGTGGGCTCTTTGTTGTGTTAAAGGTATATTTTCCATTCATTACAATTTTATCCCTTATTTATGCCTTTATGTATTTTATTTTATTTTTCATGTAAACTATTCAATTTGTTTTCTACTTAAATCGCTAGTCTTTACCAAACTCTGATTGGGATAAGATCTTTAACTAAGGTAGAAAAACATATTAATAGATTTCATGTAAAATTGCATCCTAATTCGACGATTGGATTGAGAGCTCTTGCTTTCTAATATAAAATTGATCAGTTCATGACTTTTCATCAACAATCTAAAATTTTTTGTTCAATCTTCACATAAAATCATATCAATTATCATTATAAACCCTTAAGGTCATTTTATTATTTTGGAATATATTCATTTTAAAATTTTCACCTTTATTTATTTATCAAACTTATTATTGTTTCAAAGTAAGTCACTAATTTTTAATCGGTGTTTGCACCTTCAGTCCTGCCCTTTTCATTGTACTGTCCTTTATTATAATTTATTATTTATTACCTCACTTATTCCTTAGAAACATATCATTTTTCTCATTATTTTATCCATCAAAAAGCATTACTAGTTTCTTTATCCTTATGAATTCTAAACCAAATTTCATTTTATGGAGGTCATCCTCTCCATTATATATCATAATTATATATTATTTCTTATCTTGGTTTCCATCATTCATTGAGATCATATCACTTTCAGTATTACATTTACATGGAAGTTTACACATTCACATATTTAAATTATAAATTTTCAGGGTTTCACACATATTTTTTTATTAGTCCAAGTTCAGGAGTACAATAGCTACTTGATGAATCCACACCAAGACTTTTACACCATTTGAAATCCTCTTCAAGATTTTTCTCACTTGAAGATATACCCTTTTTAAGATTTTACTTTGGTGATATTCCCTCACCAATACCAAGAGTTTTTACCTAACTCTCATAGTTTTACAAGTATGGTTTTGTTTACAACAAACTCTTTTAATAGAGTGGATGGTACAAATAAATTTATAGTATCTCTATAACTCACTAAGTAGCACTTAATGGATTTAAAAGTGTTTAAGTGTAATGAGAATGAAAATGTGTACTCTTTGTGCTATAATATGATGGTTTAAAAGCACTAGTTAGAGTATGATTAATTAAGGATTGATAATTTTGTTGTTATTTTGATCTTGGAGTAGAATTTTTTCATATATGTTGGAATCCCTTGCTAATTTTTCAATTAGACAAGCTATATATGTTTATAAGAAAAACTAGCCATTAACCCTAGTAATGAGTAAAATGGTCGACCAGTTCAAATTGGTCAAGTCAATCGATCAACTGATTCCTGCAGAATTCCTAAGTGTTCATCACTGATGAACAAGCGGTCGTCCGGTTCATGCAGAATTCCATATTCAACAATTTTAATCTAGGTAAATTCTTAGAACCATCTATCTTAAATCATCTGATATATCAATCATTTAATGTATACATAGTGATGCGTGTGAGTTCATTTTAATTGTACCATCAAGTAAGATATAAAGATTTACAAATTAAGAACTAAAATGAATACTTAAACTAAGTTTTCACTTTGCTACCTTCTTGGACTTTTTGATTGATTTTTCATGAAATCATTCATGCTTATTGATGTGTTCTTCATATGAAACATGTTTAAAGCTTATTTTCAACAAAGCATATTATTAGTCCATTTTTTTTTTATCATCAAAATATATAAAAATATGAATGTATAACTCTAAAGGTCAATAACATCACCACCATTTAGAGTAAAAATATATCTAGATTAGGATTTGCTATCATCAATATCTAATTTAAATCTAGAATTCAAATATCCATGAACTACCAGTTCATCTCCTTCACAGACCATAAAGAAATTCTTAGTTCTTTTTAACTACTTGATAATATTTTTAACTAATTTTAGTGATCCTCACTTGGATTAGATTGATATTTACTCATTATGATCAAAATATAAGATAAATTTGATCATGTACATAACATTTCATATATGATAGATCTTATAGTTAAAGCATAGAGAATCCTTTCCATCCTCTCTCTTAATTTATGTTTTAGGGTATATATCTTTAGAGAGACCAATCCTATGTGTAATAGGTAAGTATCCTCATTTAAATTCTTTCATGCTAAATCATTTCAACATTTTATGTGTGTGTGTGTGAATTGGGATAACCAAACAACCTTTTATATCTCTATAGATCTTTATTCATATTATATAGATTGTTTCACTCATATCCTTCATAAAAAAATTCTTCGTGAAGCAATCTTTCCTTGTTGGAGTAAAGATATATCATTTCCTATTAAAAATATGCCATCTACATATAACACTAGAAAAATTATTGAACTTCAATTAAACTTTTTATAAACTTAAAGGACATCAATATTTTTAATAAAACCATTTTTTAAATTATCTTATAAAAATGGATATTTCAACTCCTTGAATCTTGTTTAAGTCTATAAATAGATTTTTACAGCTTGCATACTTTTTTTTGAAAAATTATTTAGATTCAAAACCTTTAGGTAGTGTAATATGCATATCTTTATGAATATTCCTATACAAGAATGCATTTTTAACATCTATTTGCTAGAATTCATAATATTAGCATGTAACTATAGCAAGAAGGTTTGATCAAAGTCAATTCTTGTCTTTTCTTGTAACCATTAACAACTAATTTGGCTTTATACATTGTCATTAATATTAATCTATTTCTTAAAGATCCACTTACATCCAATGAATTTTACCCTTTCAGGTTAATCAACCAAGTTATAATTAATCCATTTAGAATTTTATATCCTTGAGTCATTTCATGAAATCAATATTAGATATTGCTTTCATGTAATTGATAGGCTCATTAAGTATGAGCAACTTATCATTTTTAGCTTCTATGAAAAATCCATATCTCATTGGTGTATGACATCTCTTATCAGATCTATGGAATTATTGTGTTTCTTGATCTTTAAGTTGAGCATCTAGTGCTATATATTCGAGCTTAGGTTCTAATTGGATGCTAGTTTATGGTTCTTGAACTTCTTCGAATTCTATTTTCCTCTCACTACTCCTTTCAAGAATAAATTCTCTCTACATTTCTTTTACAAGTCAATTCAGCGTGTTTTTCATTAAATAAACACCTACATATTAATTTTAGGTATCATTTACACCTTAACCTTGTAGAATAATTGCTTCATTTTATAAAGAAAAAAATAAAATATGTATCCATCTCAATAACTTTGATTAATTTCTAGTATTAATAAAGCATTAACCAGGAGCACTATGAACAATGTTTTGATATAATAAGAAACCTCGTAATTATCACAACTTTATAATTTTATTTTCTAAACATCTTTTTTCCAAAGAATCTTATCTCAACTTTAAATTCATTAATCAAACTCAAATGAATATTCAATATATTGATTGCATGAATAAAGTTAGTGGCATATATAACCACTTGATTAGAAAAGAAATAAAGTTATAATTGTTGGGCATACACACTAATATAAACTTCATGTTCTTTTTTAAGTATTACAAGCATATATTCATGATTGAATATTTGAGCTCCATTAAGAACATTAGGCTTCACCATAATTATTGGATTTCTTGAAACACATACAAGCAGTAGAAACTATAAATTTAAAATTTTTCAGGGATCCTAAGGATCCTGTTAGACAAATCTAGAATTTTTTAGGGTTTATACAAAGATTAACTGAAGAATATATGTTCTTTTTTTGCTTCGAAAAATTACTTCAATGTTGAGTTGTCGCAACTCATAAGCCATCCAAATATCTGGCTTTTAATAGTAATTCACATGAACGACAAGTGAAAAATCTTCTAAACCCTTTTAAGAGAGAGAGATTGATATACCTTAGAGTGCTAACTCTTTTCTTTTGTATTTAGGTGTTTACATATCATACTTTTCTCACATTCTCTTAGGAAATAATAGGTATAACATTCTATTTATAGGAAAACCTAAAAACCCTATAAATGAAAAAACATCAATTTGCTCCTTAAATAATATCGCATACATTATTTTAGGATAATTTTATAAATTTATTCAATAAAGTCCTTACTTAATTTTCCTTGGTCTAGAATTGTAATCCTCTATATTACTTACATTCTAGTCTTTAATCTCCAAAATTTATTTAGAATCAAGTCACACTTGATTAATAATTCTATTTTAATTTCTGATTGATGGTTCTTATGTGTGCGACCCATTAGGTTCCTTAAGAAGTTGCCCCAAATATAAATCTTAATCCTAAAAAAAATAAGATTACATAAATTTAATTTTTTTTATCAATTTAATAATTGATTCATTTATATTTGAAGATCAAGTACAATAGCTTTAGGAGATTTGGTTGGTTTTCCCCCCCTTTTAAGCTTATAATTTTTTAGTTTCATCCTTCAACATTTATTTAATTGAATATTAGGCTCTAGTTTTTTTATTTTCTTTCTATTGGATTGAAAATGATACAAGTTATCTTACTCTTCAACATTAGGTTGTTTGATAATTAAGCTTTATAGTTTTATTCAATTTGCTTTTGATGAGGTTGCCCAATATCACAACTAGGTCACGAATTTTGTATGCTGACCCAGTGGAATCGAGTCGGTTTTTTTTCAAAAGTTTTTTAAGATTATATTTTGTCTTCAATTTGTCCTTCAATATTTTGTTTACTAGAAATTGAGCTTTGAATTTTTTTTCATGTTCTTATTTAAAATTTTCTTCATTATCATATAAGATCCTTCAACATTTGATTTTTTTTTTTATTTCCTATTTTAACATTTGATTGATACTTCATTCTTATACCTATAATCATGGGGTTAACAGGTTAACCTGGTTTAACTCGGGTTGTTTTTTCATTGTTTTTTTAGTTTCGCCCTTTGATATATATTAGGTTATTTGATAACTGAGCTTCATGATTTTGCATGCTAACATGGATGGGCTCAATTTTATTTTTTTACCTTTTTTTAGTGTCATTTTTTCTTTAATTTTTTTTTTATAGTTGTGGTATTTGTCATTTTATCATTTCTTTGTGTTGAAAAAAAATTAGGTCTACCCATGGTATAGTGCGAGCCACCTATCTAGTGTTACACTATTGTTTATGGATTTTTAGAGAAATAACAACTAGTGGGTCAAGTATTTCTAACCAATACATAACATAAATAAAATAAATTAATAAACTGTGAGGACTATGAAGCCTCTCACATTTTAGTATGAACTGGAGTAGTGATTTTTTTTCTTCTTCTTCTTAGTTTTATCATTTTGTGGTCAAATTGATGGCCAATTGCTTTTGGTTTTGTTATGAAAGGGTAAGATTAAAAGATTGGGGAACAAAGAGAAAAGGAGCAGAAAAAATAGGTGACAAATTCAAAATTAGTGAGAGAAGTTCACTTTGTTTGAATTATAATTTTGCAGTCCTTTTAGTTTTTTAAAATTCATTTTTTTATTGAAAATTTTGCTTTTTTTATTTTTATTTTTTTTATTTTCAATAATTAGTTTGAGAGATGATAGAGAATGTTACTAGATTCCAGTTGAAGAAAGAGAAAGTCATTAGTTGACATTGATCCTAACCATATAGAAGGTCGATTTTGGTGTTAGTAAGATTCATTCGACAATGAGAGTTTTACTTAGGTGTTCTTTGTCTTCCTCAAAAGCAAAAAAGGTTAATTCAAGTTGCTATGGGTTTTTGACTAATTGCTGGGTTATTTGAGGCCATAAGTAATTTATCAAGGTCTATAGGGTGTTTTGTAGGTGTTATGGGTTAAAAATAAAATAATAAAAAAATTTTTGGGTATAAAATACCCCTTACCTAATCCTATCATTAAATCTTGAACAAAAATGGACATATTTGTTTTTTTTAAAAAAGAAACATTTGTTGAAAAAATATCAAAAATTCAAAAAACAATATAAATAAAAATTATGATTTGGGATGAAATCAAACAGGTAATAAAATTTTAAAAGTAAGAAGTAGTCTAAAATAGGTACAATCAAGCCAATTACAATTTTGAGGAACAACTAGGAGTTTGATTGAAAAGATAGAGGTTTCTATGGTGTTTCTAGATGCAAATGGGTTGAAAAGTAGATTCTTAGGCTTGACTTTTTGACTTTTTTTAATCCATTTCCATTAAATGTTTCTATTAAATTAGCTCTTTTTAAAAAAGTTTTTAAAATAGTGATTGAGTTTTTATATGTTTTTAGTTGCATGACATTTCGAAGAAATTAGTTTGATTTGTCCTTAACAAGATTAAAATAAAAAGAACAATCAATATAAAATATTTGCATGTGTATCTATATTTTATTTCTATTATGAAGATTAACTTCATGTTTTAATATTAAATTAGTGATAGCAACTCCTTTTGATTTATTAGTTCATACATATTTTTAATTTTTTTTTTATAAAATATAAATAATATCTTTTCATATCTCAATTAAAAAAAATGTAAAGTAATGAACTTCATAATTTATTTTGGTGTTTTTTCCATAAAGTTATTATGGGTCTCAAACAAACATCCCAGTAATGGGTTGAGGCTTGATTTTTTTAGCATTAATTTTTTAATCATATTATTAAATAAAAATAATTTTTTTAAAATATTATTAAACCTAGTGAAGTTCATGATTCGGATAATGAGTTTGACGGGTTAATTCATATTGACATAGGTTGATCCAACATGTCGTTATTTCAATATTTTAAAATGAAAGTTTCATCTTGAAGTTTTTTTTTTAAGTCAAAATATTTTCACTAGTTTTGAATTGCTTTTAAACAAATAAATCTATTGGGTTATATTAGACAACTCCCAGACAATTTGATTTGAAGTTCAAGTTAGATAAAAAACAAGTCAAGATATTTCAAGTTAACCTGTTAGATTTTTAAAACAAATAAAATAAAAATAAATATTTTTTTAAATACCTGGAAATATCTATGTAAACATTCAAATTATTTTATTTTCTTAAATGAAAAAAAAAGTCGCGTACGAGAGAACCTGTGCTATTAATATCACATGCAAACTTTTTAAAACATTATTGTTATTGTCCTCGTGAAAATCACCATTACTATCTTTGTTATTAATATCAAATGCAAAGTTTGTAAAACAATATTATTGTCCTCGTGAAAATGACAGGGAATTGACATCTTCTCACCATTATTTCCTTGCTTTCGTCAGGACCGCTGAAATAAGGTATAGTTTTTTTAGCTCTATATTTTTTCTCGTGCTAAGAGGTAATGTGTGGCGCTGAAATGTTTTGAAAATCAAGAACATGATTTTATGGCCTCAATCAGAGAGGTAATGTGTGTTGCTGAAAGACAAGGCAGAATAAGGTGTATAGTGGAAATAGACTCTCCCTAGTTAATTTCTATATTTCCATCAAACCTATTTTATGATTTGAACATTAACCATCTGAAGAGGTTTTTTTTTCTTGTATATTATTGTCTTAATAAAAGCAAGAACATGATTTCTATATTTTTTTTCAATGTATTCGGTGGTATGCTATCTTTCACTAATGAAATTCTTTTTATTGGTTTTGAAAAGAAAGAAAAAAGTATTTCTATCTTTGCTTTATGGAAAAAGCACATAGATCTATGAACTAGATATATAAAAAAAGAAAGGATAGATATTCCCATTACTTAATAATCGAGGAAATGAGTGTTTAAAATTAAGATAATAAAATTGAAACCAAATCAGCTTCAATAGATAAAGCTGTTGTGTAAATAAGTGTGACTTTTACTGATGGCATAGATAGAGATAGTCATTACAGATTTTAGTTGCCTAAGATTGATCCTTTGTTGAGTTCGTTCCATTAATTATGTCATCAAATTGCATTTTTTTTTTTATGGGAATTGCTGCTCTGACTCGTAAGTTAGAATCCATGTAAACTGTTTTGTTTTAATACTTCTCATCTTTTCAACATAAAGTCGTTCTTTTATAAATATATTCATTAGATTGATGATATGCTATCTTTTCTTTTTATTGGTTTTGAGAAAGAAAAAAAAAGTATTTCTATCTTTTTTATGGAAAAGCACAGAGATCTAAGAACTATTGTGTAAATAATTGTTAGGGTAAGGGTGAATTTTAACACATGGCATGGATAGATATCGATGATCTATGAACTATTGTGTAAATAATTGTTATGTTAGGACAAGGAATTAAATGTTTATCGTTCTACTTATACCTTGCCTTGTTGCTCTTGAAGCTGGCTTCCATACAGAGCTAAAGGCCTTCTCCTTTTGTTCCTCTCGCTATATTTTATTATTGAGCAGTCAGTACCGGTGCTTTCCGCATATATTTTCACAAATTAAGGTAATAAAATTACTATTCTCATTCTCTCAATGCTTTTTACTTGTAATGACTCACTCTCACGTTCTGTCCTTATTTCTTTGATTTTCAGACTGTGGAAAAATGGCTATCGAAAGTGTTGGTGGATCCGTTGTATCCAAGATAGCAGAGCTCTTGGTGGAACCAGCAATAAGGCAGTTCCGTTACATGTTCTGTTTCAACAATTTTGTTCAAGAATTCGATGAACAAATGATGAACCTGGCTTTGGCATTTTATCGTCTGCAAGATGCTGTCAACGTTGCTGAAAGGAATGCTGAAGAAATTGAGATTGATGTCAACACATGGCTGGAAAATGCAAAAAACGAAATTGAAGGTGTGAATCGTTTGCAAAATGAAAAAGGAAAAATTGGCAAATGCTTTACTTGGTGTCCAAATTTGATGCGACAATTCAAGTTAAGCAAGGCACTGGCAAAGAAGACGGAGACTTTGAGAAAACTTGAAGAAAATAGCAGAAAGTTTCCAAAAGTGTCCCACAAAGCACCTCTTCATGAGATAAAATTTCTTCCATCAAAGGGATTCATTCTCTCAAAATCGTCAGAAGAAGCTTTCGAACAGATTATGAAAGCTCTCAAAGATGACAAGGTCAATATGATCAGACTGTACGGCATGGGAGGGGTGGGTAAAACCACCCTGGCGAAAGAAGTAGCCAGGAGGGCCAAAGAGTTTGATGAAGTTTTGATGGCTACGGTGTCCCAGAATCCAAATGTCACAGACATCCAGGATCAAATGGCAGATAGTTTAGATCTGAAATTTGTCAAGGAGAGTAAAGGAGGGAGAGCAAATGAACTATGGCAGAGACTGCAGGGAAAGAAGATGCTTATAGTCCTGGATGATGTTTGGAAAGATATTGACTTCCAAGAGATAGGGATCCCATTTGGTGATGATAACAGGGGTTGTAAAATTCTTCTAACAACACGTAATCAAGAACTATGTTCTTATTTGCCGTGCCAGCAAAAAGTATTGTTAAGTCCCTTAACTGAAATTGAAGCTTGGGCTTTATTCAAAAGCAACGCAGGTTTAAGTGATGAGGACTCTGACTTGAACAGAGTGGCAAAGGAGGTTGCGAGAAAATGCCAAGGATTGCCTTTAGCTCTTGCGGCAGTAGGAAGGGCTCTAAAAGGTAAATCTAAAAATGAGTGGAAATTAGCATCTAAAAACCTCAAAAAATCTCAATCTCGGCACATGGAAAACGTTGATGACCGAAGTAATCCATATGCATGTCTTAAGTTGAGCTACGATTATTTGAAGTCCAAGGAAACCAAGTTATGTTTCTTGCTATGCTGTTTATTTCCAGAAGATTACAGCATTCCAATTGAGGACTTGACGAGATACGCAGTTGGCTATGGGTTACATAAAGATGCGGAGTCCATTGAAGATGCAAGGAACAAGTTTATGCGGAGATGAAAACCCTCAAAGATAGGTGTATGCTGTTGGGCACTGAAAGTGAAGAAAATGTGAAAATGCATGACTTGTTTCGTGAAGTTGCTATTGACATAGCAACTAAAGAATATGGATTCATGGTAAGTGCTGGCAATGGGTGGAAGAGTGTAAATAATAGTGTTACAACAATTTCGTTAATGGGCAATGAACTAGCAGAACTTCCTGAAGGATTGGTGTGTCCACAGCTCAAAGTTCTTTTATTAGAACTGGATCGTGGTTTGAATGTTCCAGAGAGGTTTTTTGAAGGGATGAAAGCAATAGAAGTTTTGTCTCTAGAGGGAGGGTGTTTGTCATTGCAATCACTTCAATTCTCAACGAACCTTCAATCGTTGCTGTTGAGAAGGTGTGAGTGCAAGGACCTCATTTGGTTGAGAAAGCTGCAAAGACTTGAGATTCTTGGTTTCATGTGGTGCTCCTCCGTTGAAGAATTACCTGATGCAATTGGGGAGCTCAAGGAGTTAAGGTTGTTGGATTTGACAGATTGTTACCATCTAAGAAGGATTCCTGTGAATTTGATTGCAAGGTTGAAGAAGTTAGAAGAGCTGTTGATCGGGGATGAGAGCTTCAAGGGATGGGATGTTGTTGGATGTGACAGCACAGAAGGAATGAATGCAAGCCTAACAGAACTACGTTCGCTGTCTCATTTAGCTGTATTATCATTGAAGATACCGAAGGTTGAATGCATTCCCAGAGATTTTGTTTTTCCCAGCTTGCTCAAATATCATATAGTGTTAGGGGATGGGTATTCAGAAATAGAATACCCAACCTCGACAAGATTATATTTGGTTGATATCAGCGCCGCATCCTTAAATGCAAAGACATTTGAGCAATTGTTTCCTACCGTGTTTCCTATCAGCTTGCTCAAATATCATATAGTGTCTCTAATTGATTTTAGAAACATTGAGGGTTTAGAAAATATAGTATTGTCCTCTGATCAGATGACCACCCATGGCCATGGGTCGCAAAAGGACTTCTTTCAAAGATTAGAACATGTACACGTGTATGTATGTAGGGATATTCGCACTCTGTTTCCAGCAAAATGGCGGCAAGCTTTGAAAAATCTAAGGAGCGTGGAAATTAATAGCTGCTATTCATTGGAAGAAGTATTTGAATTGGATGAGGAGAAAGAGCTGCTGTCATCTTTAACAATGTTACGGTTGTCATCTTTACCTGAGCTCATATGTATATGGAAGGGGCCCACCAGACATGTCAGCCTCCACAGTCTTACTCATCTGGAGTTGTCATATCTTGACAAATTGACATTTATCTTCACACCGTCCCTCGCTCAAAGTCTTATTCATCTGGAAACACTTGAGATATTCGATTGCTGTGGATTGAAGCGTCTTATCAGAGAGAAGGATGACGAAGGGGAAATAATTCCAGAGTCTCTTGGCTTCCCCAAATTAAAAACTCTCTCTATAATGTTCTGTCATGAACTTGAATATGTCTTCCCTGTCTCCGTGTCTCGAAGTCTTCAGAACCTGGAAGAGATGAAGATTTTTAAAGCTGACAATTTAAAGCGAGTATTTTACAGTGGAGAAGGAGATGACATCATCATCATCGACTTCCCTCAGCTAAGAAAATTGTCTCTTTCAAAGTGCAGCTTTTTTGGTCCAAAGGATTTTGCTGCCCAATTGCCTTCTTTGCAAGAATTAACCATTGATGGCCACGAAGAAGGGGGTAATTTGTTGGCACAGCTTCGAGTACGTCCTTTATATTTCTCCATTTTTTTTTCTTTTCTAATTTAAATCGTCAACTTCAATACATTGTGATAATTTGTTCTATCTTTTAAAACAATAGAGTCAAAAAGTAAAAATTGAAACTTTCTTTTTAAATACAATATTTTCTCATTCAAAGAACTTCAAAAGCACCAAATTTGTATTGAATTCAAAAAACATATATTTTTAAATATTTTTTCATTTTTTTTTACAATTTGTTTTCACTTTTTTTATGAAAATAATAATTTAAATGATCAACAATCAAGCATTTTTATTAAAACATTTTACTAATATGTAAAATTCAAATTATTTCCTTTTATATTTTTATTTTTGGAAAATGTTATAATTTTTTTTTATTATAAATCGAATATAAAATATTAATTTTTTTGAGTTAAAGTATAATTTTTCATGATTTCTTTTAATTTAACTAATATAAAATAATAGTTTGTATTCAGATTATCATAAATATAAAAAAATATGATTTTATATTCCCATGACCCATTGCCTTGTCTATCTATATCTTCTTGTTGATAAGTATTTCGGCATTGGGGATTACTGGTTCATCTATTTAACAAAATTATATAATAGTTTCAAAGTGCACAAAAATTACTAGGAATTATATCTAACAAATTGGTACCCTTATTTTCTTTTGATGTAGGGGTGTACAAGTTTGGAAACATTGAAGTTGTCCTTCATGCTTGTGCCTGACTTGAGGATTATATGGAAGGGTCTCGTGCCATGTAATTTGACTACTTTGAAGGTGGAAAGGTGTGAGAGACTGACACATGTATTCACAGACAGCATGATTGCTAATCTAGTTCAACTGAACTTTCTAAAGATATCAAACTGTGAGGAATTGGAGCAAATCATTGCTAAGGATAATGATGATGAAAAGGATAAGATATTGTTAGGAAGTGATCTCCAATCTTCATGCTTCCCTAATTTGTGTCGACTTAAGATTAGAGGATGCAACAAGTTAAAGAGTCTCTTCCCAGTAGCCATGGCTTCAGGTCTCAAAAAGCTCCAAGAACTTAAAGTAAGTGAATCCTCTCAATTATTGGGAGTATTTGGGCAGGATGATCATGCTTCACCTGCCAATATTAAGAAGGAGATGGTGCTCCCTGATCTGCACGAGTTGTTGCTTGTACAATTACCAAGTATTTCCTGCTTTAGTCTCGGATGTTATGATTTCTTGTTCCCTCATTTGGAGACATTACAGGTGCATGGATGTCCAAAGCTAACCACAATATTTGGTACTACATCAAATGGTTCAACGAGTGCTCAATCAGAGGTGTTGTATATTTGACATGATTTCTTGCCTCTCGTTTAGTTTTAAAAGTGCACAATAATTACTATGAATTACATCTAACAAATCGGTACCCTTGTTTTCTTTTGATGTAGGGGTTTATGAATTTGAAAGAAATCTATTGAAAACTTGGAAAGGAGTACAAGATTTAATGCAAGTTGGATGTTTGATAACTAATAGAAGAGGTGGGCATGAACTTTCAATCGTGAGTTTGGAAACATTACACTTGAACTTATTGCCAAACTTGAGGTGTATTTGGAAAGGTCTCGTGCCGAGCAATTTGACTACTTTGAAGGTGAACGAGTGTAAGAGACTGACACATGTATTCACAGACAACATGATTGCTAGTCTAGTTCAACTGAACTTTCTAAAGATATCAAACTGTGAGGAATTGGAGCAAATCATTGCTAAGGATAATGATGATGAAAAGGATCAGACATTGTCAGGAAGTGATCTCCAATCTTCATGCTTCCCTAATTTGTGTCGACTTGAGATCACAGGATGCAACAAGTTGAAGAGTCTCTTCCCAGTAGCCATGGCTTCAGGTCTCAAAAAGCTCCAAGAACTTAAAGTAAGTGAATCCTCTCAATTATTGGGAGTATTTGGGCAGGATGATCATGCTTCACCTGCCAATATTAGAAAGGAGATGGTGCTCCCTGATCTGCACGAGTTGTTGCTTGTACAATTACCAAGTATTTCCTCTTTAGTCTCGGATGTTAATTTCTTGTTCCCTCATTTGAGAAGTTAAGGTGGATGGATGTCCAAAGCTACCACAATATTGCTACTACATCAAATGGTTCAATGAGTGCTCAGAGGTGTTGTATATTGACATGATTTCTTGCCTCTCGTTTAGTTTTAAAAGTGCACAATAATTACTAGAATTACATCTAACAAATCGGTACCCTTGTTTTCTTTTGATGTAGGGGTTTATGAATTTGAAAGAAATATCTTTGAAAACTTGGAAGGAGTACAAGATTTAATGCAAGTTGGATGTTTGATAACTAATAGAAGAGGTGGGCATGAACTTTCAATCGTGAGTTTGGAAACATTACACTTGAACTTATTGCCAAACTTGAGGTGTATTTGGAAAGGTCTCGTGCCGAGCAATTTGACTACTTTGAAGGTGAACGAGTGTAAGAGACTGACACATGTATTCACAGACAACATGATTGCTAGTCTAGTTCAACTGAACTTTCTAAAGATATCAAACTGTGAGGAATTGGAGCAAATCATTGCTAAGGATAATGATGATGAAAAGGATCTCCAATCTTCATGCTTCCCTAATTTGTGTCGACTTGAGATCACAGGATGCAACAAGTTGAAGAGTCTCTTCCCAGTAGCCATGGCTTCAGGTCTCAAAAGCTCCAAGAACTTAAAGTAAGAGAATCCTCTCAATTATTGGGAGTATTTGGGCAGGATGATCATGCTTCACCTGCCAATATTAAGAAGGAGATGGTGCTCACTGATCTGGAGTGGCTGATTCTAGAAAAATTACCAAGCATTGTCTACTTCAGTCATGGATGTTGTGATTTCATATTCCCTTGTTTGAGGACGTTGGAGGTGCGTCAATGTCCAAAGCTTACCACAAAATTTGATACTACATCAAATGGTTCAATGAGTGCTCAATCAGAGGTGTTGCATATTTGACATGATTTCTTGCCTCTTTTTTAAGTGTTTTTATTTCTTGTTTCCCTCAATAATCAGAATGTGTATGCCATGCTTGAATTGGCTTTGCAGGTATCTCAAGTAGCTAAGGGTTCCAGCACTGGTTGCTCCGTGCCATCCAACACTTGTAGAACGTGGACCTCATATAATGGGTGGAAAGAGGAAAAAGAGGAAGAGGATTAGTTTGGCATTGGAATTTGAAAAACATGCTACTAATTCATTCTTCCAGGTAAAATGGCTGCAACTATTTATCTTCTATGCTTCTTTAAATGGTTGGATTAAATCAACAAATACGAGATGCCTGGATGATTTTGTTCTTGATGTTTGCATTAGGTTGGTTGGTTACCTATGTGATGATCAACTCGACATTGGTGGGAAGTAATTCCAGCTGTTTCATTAGCTACAACAATTTGTCTTATTTCATGTGTTTGTTGTGTGAAATTCCAGAAATGTTGTGTGTTTAGTAATTTGTGTTTCTTTTCAAGTGTCTGAACCTTCAAAAACGAAAGGCATAATGTTTACTCATTTGTGTGCTTGTTGTTTAATGTGTGGATTCTTATTCTTTTCATTTTAATGTTCTATTTCTATTACGGATTCTTTATGTGGTTAACTTGTTATAGTGCGTATCGTACAATAATATGGTTTCTACATGAATATATATAAATACATGTAAATGAGTGTGTGTATATATATATATATATATATATATATATATATATATATAATCAATTTACAAATTTATTGACAGAATATTAAAAATTCCAATATATATATATAAGTAAAAGGATAAATCCTCTAGCTTTGAAAAGAATTAGTGTTTGCCTTTGAGATTGTAATTTTTTTTTTTAGCGTATATTCAATTTAATATTTTTAATAATACAAATGAAAATAAACAGCAAATTTAATTTATAAATGTGACTATCTCAAAACAATGTTGAGAAGGAAGAAAGATTAGTAGAATAAAAATAAAATTAATAGACTTTTAAAAAGCAAAGAGTTTTTAATGTTAAAATTTTTTTTTTTTATTTAATAGACTCAATTATGTATTTTTTTTTAAAAAAGATAACTCTATTTTAATTCTGACTTTTAGCAACATGTCATCTTAACATACCTGTAAGTGTGGATATTAATGGCTGCGAATCATTGGAAGAGGTATTTGAATTGGGTGAGGCTGATGAAGGAACCAACGAGGAGAAGGAGCTGCCGCTGCTGTCATCTTTAACAGAGTTACGGCTGTACTGGTTACCTGAGCTCAAATATATATGGAAGCGGCCCACTAGATATGTTGAACTTGTGGTATCTTGACAAACTGACATTTATCTTCACACCGTCGCTGGCTCAGAGTCTTATTCATCTGGAAACACTACAGATTTAAAGGCCATTAAAGGCCACGAAGAATTGAGTAATTTGTTACCACAGCTACAAGTGATTTTTTAGCTAAATTCAATACATTGTGATAATTTCTTATTTCTTCCTTCATATTTATAAAACTAAAGTAATGGATAAATGCTAGCAAATCCTTCCGCCAATTAATAAAAAATGGTTTTTTTATCCATTTTCCTAAACAATTAGAGTCAAAAAGTAAAAATTGAAACTTTCTTTTTAAATACAATATTTTCACATTAAAAGAACTTCAAAAGCAACAAATTTGTAATTAAACAAATATATTTTTGTCTCTTATGTATTTGTTTATTCTAACTTAAAATACTAATTAAACAGTCTAATTTTTTAATTTGATTTATGATTTTTTAAAAAAACATTTGATTATCACAACATGGAATAAAAGTTTAAAAAAAAAACATTCTCGGGCCTACACAACACATGAGCTGATTAAATGGCGACAATTCCATTAGCAAATTTGTGCTACAAATGACAAAATAAAAATAAACTCAGCAAACAAGATCAGTCCTAGTTAATTTTGTCAACTGTTGGCCTATTCCAAACTATCAAGCCTTGAACCTTTCCAAATTAATTGTTTTTTTTTTTTCAATTTGTTTTGGTCTAATTGCATTGATTGCTTGGTTGATTGAATGAATGGTGCAGTCCTCATTTTCATTTACTTTTGGCATAACACAAAAACATCCCTTTCAAGTTACAAAACGACGTGCAGCTCAGTCAATGCCTCCATTGCCTACCGCCTTCAAAAAATCAACTGCTTAGTTGGATACGTCCTTGGCTTG
This sequence comes from Populus tremula, assembly GCA_964019445.1. NCBI lineage: Eukaryota > Viridiplantae > Streptophyta > Magnoliopsida > Malpighiales > Salicaceae > Populus > Populus tremula. Next base: position 48,001,542 of record CAXHTJ010000001.1, read on the forward strand.
CTTAGAGCAACAGCCACATTAAATGACAGCCACCGAAATGTTTGACATGTGGCCTAGAATGTGAATTATGTGTTAGCAATTAGCTAATTTTTTAATTTGATTAATTTGATTAATTTAATTTGTTACGGTGGTGTTTGATTTGGTGTTTGATAATTGAAGATGATTAGTAACTAACACTATCTTATTTGATAGATGTGAGAATATTTAAATGCTTAAATATTTATGTAGTGAGACAAAATACAATGATATTTTAGAGAGATAAATTTTAAAAATATATATTCTAAAAATGTTAAAAATAGAAAAATTATAAACCTTAAACTTTGAGGATTTATACTATATTTATAATTTATAAGTCTTGTTTTTTTTAGAGAAAAGAGATTAAAAAATAATTTTATCTTTGTGATATTTTATTTAAAATAATATGGGTTTTATTAATATAAAATATTAAAGGATTTTTACAGGATATTAATTTTTTAAAAAAATAAAATATTGAGCCTAAGCCTAGTAGAAGTAAAAAATAAACTTACGAACAAGGTATATGGATACAGGCAGCGCTTGTAAAAACCTAGAGCAGTTAGGCTTTTGGGAGTTTTTTTAAGCCATTTAAATTTTGGTCTAAAGCGAATAGAAGTGATAATCTCTTCTTTTGTTCTACTGAAATTCTTGACGTTTAGGCTGCGAATAAATTTATCTCATCTTGTTTACCTAGAAAATTGAGGGAAAGTAGCTGAAATAATTTAAAACCATTTAAGATTTTTGTAAGTTTAGCTAGTTTACTCATTCACTTTCCTGTAGTTTCTCAGATACCAAACACGTTTTTATATGTTGAATAAATAATTAACCACCAATTAAAGCAGAAGGAACATTTGTGTTTGAATCCTGAGAAAATTGAGTAGGAAAATAAAGGGAAATTTTTGCATTTTATGAAGTTTATTTTTCTTAGTTATGATGATTTATTGTTTTGGAGGTCCCTAAAAGTAGAATAATGGTCCCCAAATTTACAATGTTTTCCTGTAATCAAACAGTGCCTTTTTTAAAACTGCTCAATTATTAATCGCTTGGTGTCTACTTGTCAATTCAATTGACCTCTTACAACCACATGATGAGCTTGTTATTGTGCTCAATTAGGGCTCGATCTTCAAAAGCTCAATCTTCGAATCTTCTTCTAAAATCTTTAATTTTGCTCTGATATTTATGAAAATGTAATTCATTATTAAACCTAAAAACTTCTATAACTCCATTCTCAATCCCAAAATTTTGACTTGATTTTGTCATAAGTTTTGGTTTAAATCAAAAGTTAATTCTAGTCAAAACTCGTACCAAGTTTAATTTAAATTTTGACTTAAATCAAGATTTGTTATAAAATTGAGTCAAAACTTTACTTTAATTAATAAAAAAATAAAATTTTAACTTATGATAATTTTTTCTTGAGTAAAAAGTTAAAAAAAAACAACTTAAATTAATTTGCAAAACTTAACCATATACAATCAAAATTTGGACTTAAATCAATTTGTTATTACACAGTTAATAATCGAAAGTTACTTTAAATTATGACTTGAAGTCAAAATTTACTTTTCATAAATGTTGCCACAGATACCCTAACTTCAAGTCCACAAATTAACCAATGCTCTTCAATACTACAAATAATGTAATCAATGGTCGTCCTCTATCTGTAGCAATGGCAATGACAAAGACAGTTGCATTTTCTTGAGCATAGTTGTTTAATGAGGTTCGGTTAAGATAGAAAGGAGAGATTTTGACGAGCAAGTCCAAATAATTGCCTTTTTTTATTGTAATTCCAAATAATGTCCTTTTTTATTGTAATTTCAAATAATGTCCTTGATTTATGAATCTTGATATAGAAATAATGAGTAATTTATTCTTCTTCTTCCAATAACTAAATGTTCGTTCATACGAGGAGGTGATGGTATTGAAATTTATCATTATCATTTCAGAATAAGAAAATCAAAGATTCTGAATATAAAAAAGATGTTTTTATGTGATTGTTATCTCAAAAGTTCTAAAATTTATTCCTAAATTATCACAAAGATATATATTTTATTTTTTTATTTATATATTTTTAATCAAATATATTTGTATTTCTCGTCCCTTGAACAGTGTTTTAAGACCTGGCCCGGCCCGGCGGGTCGACCCGTGACCCGGGCCTGTGGCCGGGCCGGGTGGAGGCCAAAACCCGCTTGGAAATTGGCCCGGCCAGACCCGGTCGACCCGGAGGGTCGACACGGGACCCGGCTGAGACCCGGCCACTTTTATTTTTTTTTCCTGTCATTAAACCACGGCGTTTAATGACATTTAAAATCCTAAAAAGTTAAAACGCTCGGCTGAAAACTGAAGACAGAAGAAGATCGAAGCACTTAACGGTCTTAACCTAATTATCTTACTCTGCCTTTGAAAACTGAACGGAGCAGAAGAAGAACGAAGCCCACACGCATTTTCACACCACCGATTTAAAGCTTAGCCGCGCACCCTCAAAGCCCTCACATTATTCCCAGCAAAGCTAGCTCGCTCCCTCCACAGATTAAAAAACAAAAAAACACAGAAAGCAATTCATGGACTCTATCAATTCCTTCAAAGGATATGGTAAGGTGGATGAAGCAGAGCAGCAAGCCTTCTGGAAGAAATCGCGGAAGCGTTTGATCATTATCGTTGTCTCCTCCATTGTTCTTTTAGCTGTGATAATTGGTGCTGTTATAGGAGTTGTTGTGCACAAACGAAACAACAAGTCATCATCCGACCCGGTTCCTCCTCCTGAGTTGACTCCAGCCACTTCACTGAAGGCGGTTTGCAGTGTGACTCAGTACCCAGCCTCATGTTTCTCCAGCATCTCTGCCCTTGAAATGGGTAACACCACAGATCCGGCAGTGCTTTTCAAGCTCTCTTTACGTGTTGCAATGAATGAGCTCTCCAAGCTCAAAGACTACCCCGATAAGCTCATACAAAGCATTAATGACACAATCCTTCAAGATGCTTTGAAAGTCTGCTCAACCGTGTTTGATGATGCTGTAGATAGACTGAATGACTCCATATCATCAATGGCTGTTGGTGAAGGTGAACAGATTTTATCACTAGCTAAAATGAATGACTTGAAGACTTGGCTCAGTGCTACAATTACCGACCAAGAAACATGTTTAGATGCTCTGCAAGAGTTGAGCACTACAAAGCATTTTAACCAGACACTTGTTGATCAAGTCAAGACAGCAATGGAGAACTCTACCGAGTTTGTTAGCAATAGTTTGGCCATTGTTGCAAAAATCCTGGGTTTGTTGTCTGATTTCAAAATCCCAATTCATAGAAGGTTACTTGGATTTGAAAGAAGCCATGTTTCAGAATTTCCTCAATGGGTTAGTTTGGGTTTTTTTTTTTTATATATAGTTTTTCTGGGTTGACCCGGGTTAACCCGGGTCAACCCATCTGACCCGTGACCCGATCACTTGACCGGGTTAATGACCGGATCGGGTTTAAAAACTATGCCCTTGAATACTAATCAAATATAACCTACATAACCATTTTTTTTCATTCGATTTCTAATTTGTTTTTAAAGCATTTGATTATTGCATCATAAAATAAAATAAAAGTTGAGTAAAAACAAGCACCCACACCCCTGCATATTAAATTCGCTTATAAAATGGTTCATTAGGTAATTTGGGCCACAAATACCAAAACCAAAATAACCTTAACCAATAGTCATCGCTCCAAATTAATTTTAGAATTAGATTTATTTGACTTATATCTGAAAGATATTTATCTGAATTTCATCTTGTAAAATTATTCGTGAGTGGAGTATTTCATGAAAATCGATAAAAGAAATTCTACTTTAATTTTTTGTCAAGATATGTCTATCTTGATAGAAAAAATTAGGAATGTATTTCTCCTCCCTCGGATTAAACCCGGCCCGGGGGTTGACCCGGCCAAGGGACCGGGTCTCGGGTTTCATGGGTCAACCCGGGTCAACCCGGATTAACCCGGAATAATTAAAAATAATAATAAATTAATATTTCATATGAAAAAATTCATGTAAATATAGATTATACATATTATAAATAATGAAGTTTAAAATAATATTTTAAAAAGTTTTTTATCCCACATTAAAAAGATATTATGTTAAGCTTTTAAGTTGAAGTATTTAAATTAAAAAAGTTTTTTATCCCACATTGAAAAAACATAACTTTTTTCTTTGGGAACATAAAGTATATATACTAATGGGTTTCAAATCCCACATTGAAAAAACATAACTTTTTTCATGGGAACATAGAGTATATATATGAAAGGGCTTCAAATCCCACATTGAAAAGATACTATGTTATCCCTTTAAGTTGAAGTATTTAAACCAAAAGGTTTTTTATCCCACATTGAAAAAACATGATTTTTTCCTTGGAAACATAGAGTATATATACTAATGGGTTTCAAATCCCACATTGAAAAAATATAATTTTTTTCATGTAAACATAGAGTATATATATGAAAGGGCTTCAAACCCCACACTGAAAAGATACTATGTTATCATTTTAAGTTGAAATATTTAAACCAAATTTTTTTTTATCCCACATTTAAAAAAAAAAAAAAAACCAGGGTCTCGGTTTGCCCGGGTCGCCCAGGTCCCAGGTCGCCCGGGTTTGGCCAGGCTGTTACCACAGCCGGTCTTTTGTTAAACCCAAACCGGTCCAGCCACCGGGTCGACCCGCCGGGCCGGGCCGAGTTTAATAACTATGCTCCCTCCAATACTCCAATAGTATAGGTTCAAGCCTCATTCCCGATGTAGAGGGGGAGATCGTTAAACTTGATGATTAAAGTAGTGTTTAGTATTATTTTAGAATATAAAAGATAAAGATTGTGAAAATGAAGAAGACATGTTTTCATATTTTTTTTGTTTTAAGAATATAAAAATTAATAAAAAAAAATGATTCCAAAAACAAATTTATTTTACATAACTATCTTTATTTTCTTCAACAAATATATTTTTGTCTATTATGTATTTTTTTCTTCTAACTTAAAATACTAATTAAACACCGTCTAATATTTTAATTTGATTTGTGATTTTTTAAAAAACCATTTGATTATCACAACATAGAATAAAAGTTTAAAAAAGAAATACTCACAGGCCTACACAACACATTAGCTGATTAAATGACGACAATCCCATTAGCAAATTCAGCAAACAAGATCAGTCCTAATTAATTTTTACACAAGTATGTTGTCAACTGTTGGCCTTTTCCAAACTGAGAAAATTGAGTTGGAAAATAAAGGGAATTTTTTTAATCAAATAGAAAAAGTAATACCCATAAATTGAAAAATAACTTAAATCAAATTATAAAAGTAATACCCAATATAACTTAAATTTAGCTTATAGTACGTATGCTTCTTATTCTTACCCATAAAATTGGCAATTTCCTATACAGCATATGCTTCTTATTAATAAACACTAATGATCCAACAATTGAACCATGTATATATGTTATTAAATGAATTGAAGCTCCTTTTGAAATTTAGACATCAAAGAATTCGGACCTATACGTACTTGCTAACTACAGTAGCATGTTAACTCTAGTCCTTAATGCTTTGAACTTTTTTTTTCCAACAATTTCTTTGACACAATAAATTGGACTTTCATTGAAATTAGCCTCTTTAAGTTCAAAATTACACCATTATAGATATTCACATAAAATGGCCCACTCAGTCACAGCTTTGTAAAAGCTTAAAAAGTAGCTAGCAACTTAATGGCTTAGAGGCCGTTTGGCACTGCGATCCAAACGATTTTTTGCAAAATTTCAAAAAAAAAATTTTTTGCTAAAATTGAGTGCGGTTTGTACTTTCTGAATCATTTTGATGTGCTGATATCAAAAATGATTTTTAAAAAATAAAAAAACATTATTGACATGCTTTTCGGCACGAAATGCTATTTGAAAAGCAACCGCTACCACACTCCCTAACATCGACAAATGCTCTCAGTCGAGTAAATAAGTTCGGTACGTTTCAGTTAAGCTAGAATTCAATTAATCAATTTAAAAAAAAAAAGAAAAAACGAGTTTTTTTCTTTATATTATACTAAAAAAAATAAGTCTTTCACCGTGAATTCACATAATGAAAGAGTGATTTATCTTTTGGTAGACAAAATAGCATGCCTTAGGTCTAGGGGTATTGTCATAACTTATTTTTGGGTTATTTTCCAAATTCACTTTTTTTCTTCCAAAAAATAAAAAAAAAATTCAAACTAAAAAAATAAAAAATCCAAAAAAAATAATAACAATACGAAGAGGATGTCAGAGCGTCTAGAAAATGGCGCTCGAAAATTCAAAAATTAAAATTTGACTGTATATATTTTTATAGATGAAGAGTCCTGTTGATAAAGAAAAATTCAATTCGAGGAAAAAAGTCCAAAATCAAATGTTTATGGACTCAATTAAATTTTATTAGAGGTTTAATTGAATTTATATAGGGTTTGATTACAAGAAAAATTGATTTTTAAATCAATTTAGGCTTTAATCGGAAGAAATTAAAGTTTCGCGGTCAAAATAGGATTTTTAAGAGTTGATTTGGTCAAATCATGGCCTTAATTGCATGGATATTTAAGTCTGATGGCCAATTAAGGACTTGATTGAAGAAATCCAAAGCCAAGGACCAAATGGAAAAGGGCGCGTAAATAAAGGGGCTGAAATTGACCAAATCAAGGGTCAAATTGAATGAATTTGAAGATTATTGATCAATTAAGGGTCAAATTGCATAAATCTGAAACTAAGGACCAAAGGAAAAAATGCGTCGAAATCTGGGGTTGAAATTGAAGTTCTTCATGGGTAAATTGAACAAAATTAAAAGTTTGAAGCCAATCAGGGGTGTAGATAGAAATAAATCACAAATTGAAGGACTAAATCGTAAGACTGGTTGGGTGGCCACCTTCCCAAGGCATTTGACGCCTCGTTTCGTCACCAAATTGGATGAAATGTACACGAAAACAATCCTGTGATACCTGACTACACACTAGTGTAAGCTATTCAGGCTGATCGAAGCTGCAGAGGCGATGGCACCTCCCCAAAGTGGCAAACCCGACCAGCCATTTTTCCTGCAAAACTGATAGTTCATGATTGCTACTTTGAGCCAATGGTTGGCATGATTTCTTGTCGAAACAAAGGCTGAGATTTTTCACCATAAGAAACAAAGTGTCCCTCTTCCTCCGCCTATAAATAGATTTGATTTTCATGCCTCAGGGGAGGAGAAATTTCGGTCTAGAGAAAACCAAAAAACCAACCTTTTTAATCTGGTTTCTGCTGCCAGCAGAACCTCTCTGTTTCTCTCTCCACCGCGGCCTCCTGCCGCGACCACCACCAGTCTGTCCACCTCCATATACACCAACCCAGATCTTTATAGGAGGCGGATCAGCCACCACGATTGTCACCATCGTTAGCCTCTGCATATTTCTTCTCTTTTCTTCCTCTTCTTGTAGCAACCACCGTCTGCCACTGCAGCAATACCACCGTCACCACCATCCATCGTCAGCTCAGCTACCAGAGCACCTCCATTCCAGGTAATTCTCGTCCTTCATCTTTGTTTTCCCGTTTCATTCCCTTGCATGCAGAATGTGTACTGTGCACGTTTCCCGTTTCATTCCCTTGCATGCAGAAGGTGCACTGTGCACGTTTTTGCAATGCAAGGCAAAATAATTACCCGGTTACTGTGCATGAGCGCACAGTAACCGGATAATTACATTTGGCTGGTTATTGTGCATGTCACAATAACTAGCCCGGGTTGGATCATGGCTGCCACTCCGGGTTGGATCATCAGCCCAGTCCACGCGGCTGGGCTGAGTCCAACCCAATATAAGGTAGTTTTTGTTTTATTCGGGTCGGTCCCAGCCCAATTTTGTTTCGGGTCCGGCCCGTTCAAAAATTTACAAAAAAAAAAATACGTTTTCAAAAACATCCGTGATTTTCTTGCATATATTTTTTATCCATTTTAATTGATATTAGTTCATTTTTTATATACCGTAAAAGCACAAATGCGGTATTAAAAAACCCGGTTTTCATCAAAGCATAAAAAAAACATGTCTTTGTTTTCATGCATACTGCTAAGTCTCTAAAAAGCAAAAAAATCATATGGTATTTTCATACAACAAAGAAAACTTTTTTAAAAAAATATATATGTTTTAGCATGCATCTGGGCTTTAATAACAAGTTTATTAAAGTCACAAGAACTAGGCCAATATTTCAAAAAAACATCAAAAACAATATATATTTTTTCTCTTTTAATATCCAGGATTACTAATTTATACATAAAACGTACTCCTGTTATTAAATATGTAGTTTTTTTATTTGATGTTAGCACAATTAGGTTTTATCCTATAAGGTAAGAACCTCCTTACTGAGGAGGGCTTTTCTTGAACCATAGACGGACCAACAATTAAAAAACATGACAAGACCATAGATTTTTTATCAGACAAAAAAATAACACAACTTACCTTAGGTAGGGTGTATTTTGGGTGCTAATACCTTCTCTTTACGCAACCAGTCTCCGTATCCGATCTCTGAGACTAGTTAAGGTTCCTAGTGACCAAATTTACTGATAAAAAACAAGAACTCCTTGTCTCCCCATATTTACCAGATATATATCTATACATGAGGGTGGACGATCGTCGCGACGCCGCACACGTGCGACATGTATGATGATCTTTTTCATAGAACACATTGGTCATTACTAAAAGGGGGACTAGATGATATTTTTACATTTTCTTTGCACAATGTGATTATTTAATTACCTTTGAAAGATAAAAAAAAAAAAATCACTTGGGTCTAGAGGCTTTTTTTTACTTGACTTTTCAACAAGTAAGTTACTTAATCGCACATGGAAATTTAAAACAATTGTCTTTGACTCGAGGGCTCTTTTGTCATTTAGATATGGTCATTTAATAGTTATTGGGTTCCATTGAAGGCAAGAATATAATTTGACGAGTCTTTAGGTTTTTAGTAAAGTCCGAGTCTAGAATTTAATGGTTTGCAGGTTTAAGAGATTGACCCCGATTTTTTTGTTTTTTTTTTCATCCTTCAACATTTTGTTCCTTTTTAATTCACTTTATATGATATTTTTTAGTCTTTTTGAAAATATCATAGGTTGCCTTGGTTTTTTATTTTGTTTTTGTCTTTGTTGAATTTCATTTTTTATGAAGGAATTTTATTTTTAAGTTGAATTAAATTGATTGATTTCATCCTCTAACATTTAGTTTTTTAGGTGTTGAGCTCGGGTCAAGAATTTAATGTATTGCATGTTTGAGTGTTTAACTTGAGTTTACATGGTTCACTCGAGCTTCTTTGATTTTTTGTTTCACTTTTGTAAGCTCTTTTTTTTCATATTTCAACCTCTAACATTCTTTTTTACTCATTTTCTATTGGAGTTTTTTTTAAAATAAAAAGGGTACGACTCAAAGTTTTTTTTTTAATATTTGTTAATGGTTTCCCTCAATCTCATAACTTGTATGACGGGTTTGACAGGTGTTGTTACCCATTTTTGGATTCCCACACAAAAATAAAAAAAATACAAAAAAAATAATTGGAGCGAGAAAAGGGATGATGGAATACCAAGAAAGGTCAAAATTGGTTGAGGAGGTTTCAAAATGCAAAAGATTGAAATTTAACAGTATATTTTCGACTAATGAGAGCCACGTTGACAAAGAAAATTCAAGTTAAGGAAGAAAATTTCAAAATCAAATGTTTACGGACTCAATTAAATTTTATCTAAGGTTTAATTGAATTTATGAAGGGTTGGATTGTAAGAAAAATTGATTTTTAAGTCAATTTAAGCTTTTATTGGAAGAAATTAAAGTTCTGGAGTCCAATTATAATTTTTAAGAGTTGATTTGTTCAAATCAGGGGTTTAATTGCATAATTATTGAAGTTTGGTGGCCAATTAGAGATTTAATTGAAACAATCCGAAACCAAGGACCAAACCGGAAATGGCGCTAAAATCAAGGGATCTAATTACAATTTATCCGGGGGCTTGATTACAAAATTGCAAAAACATCCAAGGACCAAATCAGAAATATGCATGTTGAATTAACAAACGGCGTCGCTTCCTTGTCAGCTACTGATCACCTTCTTCATCCGCAACGGCTTCAACAGTGAATGAGCGCTATCAATGGAGCCATTTCAGCAACAAAAACAGCAGATTGCTTCAGTTATAGGGAATGTTTCACGGCTACAATTCAGACATGCCGTTACCAAGTTAGACGTTGCACCGCAGGCCATTCTTTGGCTTATAAAAGCTAGAGAAAGACAGTGCACCAGGGAGGAAAAAGGTGATAAAAACGGAGGGGAAACGAGACAGAGGAAAGAAAAGAAAAGAAAAGAAAAACAGAGGAGGGAGAGCAGGGGCAGAAAGAACGTGATAAAAAAGAGAGGGAAAGAACAGAGAGAAGACACGGAGAGGGAGAAGAGAAGAAGAAAGAACGGGACAGAAGGAGAGTGAAGGAAGAACAGAAACACAAGCAGAAGGCAGGAGGAAGAAGAAGAAAATACAGAAAAAACCGAAGCAGCATCCTCCGTGTACCACCACCCATCTTCCTCTTCGCCTCCACCAGCGGCACCACTAGCAACAGCAGCACCTCCACGAAGCAACTGCAGAGAGGAAAGAGAACAGTTGACAGGAGGAACCCAAAACAAAGGATAGACAGCACGGTGGAACAGAGGACGAAGAGGGGAGAAACAATGGCGTCTCTGCAACGGGGAAGAAGAAGAAAAACAGTAGCACCAACGGGCTTCTCAGCAACCACCACAGCCGGCTACCGCGACAACAACGCCACCGTGAGCCCAGCTACCAGAGCATCTCCATTCCAGGTAACACTCTTCTCTTTCTTCTCGTCTGCCCGGCTGGTCCCTTGCATGCAGAACGTGCGTTCACGTTTCTGCAGCAACGAAAATAATTAACCGGTTACTGTGCATGAGCACAGTAACCGGCTAATTATAATTAGCTGGTACATGTGTGTGTGTATAAATCTTCAAAAATTATTTCAAAAAAATCTGTGATTTTCCATAATTTTTTTACTGTATTTTGATCAACACCGATTTGTATTTTTACATTGTAAAGATACAAATCATGTATTAAAAATACCTGATTTTCGTCAAGACATTAAAAAGTAATAAAAAATTAAAAAAATATTTTGTTTTCGTGCATACGGACTAGTCTTTCAAATAATAATAAAAAAATCATATCATATTTTCATACAAAAAAAAATTCAAAAATTTATATTATTATGTATTTTGGCTTTAATAACCAGTTTATTAAAGTTATGAAAACTAGGCCAATATTTTAAAAAATTTCAAAAAAATTATTTTGTTTTCTTTTAATATCTAGGGTTATGATCTTATACGTAAGACGTATTCCGGATATTAAAAAAAAAATTTGTTGACGTTAGAACACTTAAGTTTTTTCCAATAAGATAAAGATCTTTTTATTGAGGAGAACTATTCTTAAACTTTAGACGCACAAAAAAAAAAAAACCTTAGATAGGGCGTATTTAGGGTGCTAAAACCTTTCCTTTACGCAACCAGTCCTCATACCTGATCTCTATGACCAGTTAGGGCTCCTAGTCATGACCAAAATACTAGGTCGCGACTCTCATTCCAATTTTTCCACTAATAAAAGACAAGAATTCATTGTCTCTCCATATTTGCCACATTAAGATAACAGAACTTGTGGGTGGATGTTTTCACCGTGACGCCGCACACGTGCGACAACGGGTTAACTTGGTTTTTTTTTGTCTTTTTTTAATTGGTATTTTTTTTAATTTTATAATTTAACATTAAGTTGATTATAAATTAGGTTTCATGATTTAATTTGGTTTACTTTTTATAATGTTATCCTAGTTTTATGACTCAAGTCACATGTTTTGCGAATTAAGCCATGTAGACTTAGGTCGTTTTATTGTATAATGTTTTTAGATTGATTTTTTTTTTCAATTTCAACATTTAACAATAATTTTATTGAAAATTGAGTTTCATATTTTATTTTGATTTATTTTCTATGAGGTTATTCTGGTATCATAATCTAGGTCGTGGATTTGATATGTTAACCTGAGTTAACTAGGTCGATCAAATATGTTTTTGTCTCAATATTTTTTTAAAAAAATATGTTGTCTTGAATTTTTTTAACTTAAGGTTGCCTCAGGTCTTTTTTTTTTTAATCTTTTTTAATTTATTTTTTGTAAAATTTCATCATTTGATATTTGATTAATTGGGGATTAAACTTCATAGTTTGTTTATATTGTTTTCTATGGAGTTATCCTAGTCATATGACTTGGGTTGTAGTTTTGACAGGTGAACCCGAGTTGACTCGAGTTATTTGTTTTTTCTCTTTTTTTTAATTGTTTTTCTTTTTAATTTCATTCTTCAACATTGATTTAATTGGGAATTAGATTTCATATTTGGTTTTGATTTGCTTTCTATGAAGTTTATTTTAACCTCATAATTCGGGTCACAGATTTGACATGTTAACTCGAGTTAACGTAAGTTGATCAAATATGTTTTTGTCTTAATAATGTTTTTTAAAAATATGCCTTCTTGAATTTATTTAGTCAAACTATATTTTTAACGGTTGTTAGATTTATTTTTTGACCTATCAAGTTGACCAGGTCACATCGAGACAATCCTTACTTGATTTTTTTTTATTAGAAAGCACACTTAGCAAATAATAATATAGTCTTGATAAAACTAATTAATCAATTCCATAGTTTCAATAACAATATGTTTAATTCTTATATTTTTAGTTATTTATAGTTTAGTACTGTCAATTTCAAGTTCTTTTACAAGTTTTTTTTTTTTGCTTCCTTCTTGAAAAAAAGAAAAAGGAAAAGAAGAAGCAGCCAGTTGGGGAAATTTCATTAGGAAGGAAGCTATCTTATATATATAGTTAATGGAATGTTTCATAAATATACTACAAGGATTAAATAATTAATTTTAATAAATTACAGCGCTAAGTCATAATTAAATCTTCATTGACATATAGGATTTTATTATTTGTTTTTTGAAGGAGAATATGTACATGAAACAATCTTTACTGTTCCTTCATTTAGGAATATAGAATTCAAATATGGTTTTAAGAGTATATATTTATAGGGTACAAATCTGTTTGTATAAGCAATATTTTCATAAATTTATCAATTCTGCAGCTGGAAAAAAGAAATAGACTCAATATTCCACATGAGAAAACCGATAAAATGAAAGAAAAAGAGAATTCTTTCTTTATCCAAAAAATGCTTAACACAATTTTAGTTACAGCACTACAACTCAACTGTTATATTATCTTAATTAACAAAAAAATCCATCATATAATAAGCCAAAAAAAGTCCATTCATAAGCTCTTTCCCGGGGCATAGGCTGACAGATTTTAAACCCCAGAACTGAACACAAGTTGTAGGATTTAAGTGTTGCATTTTTTATTATATAATTAAATAAAAATAGCATTTGCTTTGTTTTATAGTATTAATTTTTTATCATATAATTAAATAAAAATAATTTTATAAAAAAATATTAAACTAAATAGAATTTATGATCAAGAAAACTCTTAAACAATTTGATTTGAAGCCCTAGTGAGATAAATAATCAGATTAAAAAATTTCAAGATTAACTCATTAGACCGAGTTTAATAATTAGTCAATAAATTTTTCATTACCTAAATATTATTTTTTTATATTAATTTTTCTCTTATCCAACTAATAACATAATGTTAACTAGTTCTATTTCTATTCGTTGAAGAACAATGCTTTTCTATGGAAAAAAATATATTTTTAGGCCCTTGGGTAATAAAATACTTAATTGAAAAATCAAAATAATTTAGTAATAAAATTGATATAAAAATAAATTGGGTGCAAAATCGATAATACCCAAGTAATTTAATGGTATATTTAATGTTTGCCCCTGTTGAGATTACGAAGAGACCAAAAATATAAGTATTTATAAAAAGATTTTAGTTTTGAAGTTTTTAAATCGATTCTGGAGGACCACAATATCTCAGAGCACCACATCAAAAGATGAGAAATTCCTGGAAGATCACCACATCATGGTGTGTATCTTGGACAAGCGGAAAGCACTTGTCGCCGTTTTGCCTTTTAGAAACTCTAATGCTCCAATACTTTCGGTGGAGTTTAGCTTCTTTTTTTAACTTAACCTTCAGCTCTGCTACAGTTCAAGGATTTCTATCCCTAAATGAAAAATGAATTTTTGAGCATAAAATACCAATAACCCAATCCCGTCATTAAATTCTAAACAAGCAAACAACGCGTCATTTTCAAATGTAATTGTAGCAATACATTATTTTTTTCTTTTATAAAGAAGAGATGATATGTCTTCCACTTTTTAATATAAAAAATTAAAAAGTTTGGTCCACGAGGGAGGCCTTTTCTTTAATGAGTTAGGTACATAGACCCACATGTCTAACTTCCTTTGCCTTTTTTTTCCGCTGCATTTTACACTTTAATCATTCTAAAGGACCAGTTAAAAAACAATTAGAACTTGTGCATCATTTCCGCTGCAATTCTTTTTAATTTTTAATTATGTCTTGATTATTCCATAAACATATGTTTTATTAAATAGATGTGATACATTTTTTACTCATGGTCAATAACCCAATTTTTACTCCCTTTAAAAAACATTTAAATTGTGCATCAAAACATTTTGTAGACAAAATTGAACATATTTTTTTAAAAGAAACAATTGTGAAAAAATATCAAGAATTCAAAAAATCACAAAAAATAAAATAAAAATAAAAATTATAATTTGGGATGAAATCAAAAAAATAAAGAAAATTTAAAAAGCAAGAAGTTAGGCCAACTATAATTTTGAGGACCAATTAGAAAGTTTGATTCAAAAGAAAATTGAAGAAAAAGGTTGGATTAATTTGGCCAATACTTTCGGTGGGTCAAGGATTTTTATATCCAAGGGGGGTCAAGTTTTAAAAAGAAAAGGCAAAGAAAAACTGGCCCGGCCATCGTATCAAAAGATGAGCTTACTTTTTCTTTTTTCCCTGTCTCTCACTCGTTGCTGTTTTCTCTTTTAAAAACTCAAATTAATATTAAATTAACAAGAAAAAACTAAATTAGGTGTTTTTACCTCTCCTCACAAATTACTATTTGTTAAATTAATATTTTTTATTTTTTTAATTAATGTTTTTTATAAAAACAATTCATTATTTAATTTTAGATTTATTTTTTATTAGATTATTTAACTCCTATTAGATGAATCACATGTTTGGTGGGTTAATACAGTTGACTCGAATTTTTTTTTTTAAATTAACTCTGAGTCTTGTTATTTAATATTAGGTTGATTGATAATTGGGTTTCATAATTTTTTTATTGGGTTATTTCGACTTCATGATCCGAGAATGATGCTTAATGGATTAACCCGAGTTAATTCGGTTTATTTTTTTTTTTTTTTTTTAATTGAATTTTTTTATAATTTTATTATTTAACATTGAATTGATAGCTTTCCTTTGCATGTCAACTTTTATTATCTTATAGTTAGAAAGTAAATACAAAAAAATAAGTTATTGATCGCATCCATGCCCATCGCTCAATTTATGGATTTAGTGACTTAGCCCGAGATAACCCAAGTCGATAAAAAAAATATCATCTTAACATATAAAAAAAAAACTTAAAAAAATATCATCTTGATTTTTTTTTTAAGTCACATCAAGTAGCCTCTTGCCTTGTTTAATTTGAAACTCAATCCATGTAAGGGTTTATTTTGAGGGTTTATTTTGAGAGGTTCCTTAACTTCTCAACTTGGTCTTTTGGTATTGTTAACAATTCTTTTTAATTTTTAATTATGCCTTGAATATTTCATATATTTTATTAAATAGACGTGATACATTTTTTACTCATGGTAAATAACCCAATTTTTACCCCCTTTAAAAAACACATAAATTGGGAATCAAAACATTTTATAGAAAATTGAACATATTTTTTTAAAAGAAACAATAGTGAAAAAAATATCAAGAATTCAAAAAAAAAATAATAAAAAAAATAAAAATTATGATTTGGGATGAAATCAAACAAATAAAGAAATTTTAAAAAGCAAGAAGTGGTCTAAAACAAGTACATCATGCCAACTATAATTTTGAGGATCAATTAGAAGTTTGATTCAAAAGAAAATTGAAGAAAAAAGTTGGATTTGTCGAAATTCCTCGAAGATCACCATAATAAGATGGTGTGTATCTTGGAAAAGTGAAAAAAGTTGGATTTGTCGAAATTCCTCGAAGATCAATCATGTCCCTGTTTTGTCTTTTAAAAACTCTAATAATGCTCCAATACTTTCGGTGGAGTTTAGCTTCTTTTTACATAACCCCTTCAACTCTGCTACAGTTACTATGGGGTTCAATCCAGGAGGGGCATCAAGTTTTAAAAAGAACAGGCAAAGAAAAACTGGCACCATATCAAAAGATGAGCACTTACTGTCTCTCACTTGTTCCCGTTTTCTTTTCTAAAAACTCTAATTACTATATATTAAATTAACAAGAAAATACTAAATGAGAAGGAGTTTTTATTTGATTAATATTTTTTTAATTTTTTTATAACTCCTCACAAAATACTATTTATTTGATTAATATTTTTTTATTTTTTTAATTAATGCTTTTTTTTTTATAAAAAAATTCATTGTTTAATTTTAGATTTATTTTTAATTAGATTATCTTACTCCTATTAGACAGATAACATGGTGAGTTGATCCAATTGACTTGTTTTTTTAATTAACTTTTTCTTCTCAGTCTTCTCATTTAATATTAGGTTGATTGATATTTAGGTTTTATAATTTGTTTTATTTATTTTTTATTGGGTTATTTCGACATCATGATCCGAGAATTATGCTTAATGGGTTAACCCGAGTTAACTAGATTTGTTTTTTTAATTAAAAATTTTTTACAATTGGATTGATTGAGACTTAAATTTTACAATTTTAAAAAATTTATTTAACTTGCAGCAAATTACAGGTAAATAGAATAGTATAATTTAGATCTTGAGACACTAACGTTAGTTGAACTACTTCATGATTGATATGCTTTAAATGAGAAATTAAAATATCAAAGGATTTCTTTATGAGACACTCCCAAGATGTTGAATTATTAGAAGGTTAATTTTAGTTCCTCGTCTTTTGAAGCACTGCTTACTTTTTTTTTCAGATTGGTGATATCTTCTGATTGTTGCTTGTTGTAGATCTCCTCCTTCATCCACCTTGATGACTGCTACTCGTATCAAAGGATTTGCAAACTAACTTCATCAAGTTTTAAAAAGAAAAGGCAAAGAAAAACCAGGGAATCGACCATATCAAAAGTCGCGTACGAGAGAACCTTTGTTATTAATATCACATGCAAAGTTTTTAAAACAACATTATTGTACTCTTAAGGTGAAAATGACAAGGAATCGACCATATCAAAAGTCGCGTACGAGAGAACCTTCCTCACTGTTATTTTCCTGCTTTCGTAAAGTTTTTTTTAGCTCTACAATCTATCTCGTCCAATATTACTGTGTATCTTGGAAAAGCGGAAAGCACTCGTCCCCGTTTATCTTTTAAAAACTCTAATAATGCTCCAATACTTTCGGTGGAGTTTAGACTTTTTTTACATAACCTTCAACTCTGCTACAGTTGCTGTGGGGGGTCAAGCATTTCTATCCAAGGGCATCAAGGTTTTAAAAAGAAAAGGCAAAGAAAAACTGGCCCGACCACCATTTCAAAAGATAAGCTTACTTTCTTTTTCCCCCCGTCTCTCACTTGTCCCTGTTTTGTATTTTAAAAATTATAATTAAATATTAAATGAATAAAAAAAAACTAAATGAGAAAGGGGTTATCAAAGGATAAGATTAAAAGATAGAGGATCAAAATAAAAGAAAAATAAAAAAAATAGGTGGCAATTTCAAAATTAACATAAAAGTTCACTTTGTTTGAATTATAAATTTTCAATCCTTTTAGTTTTTGAAAATTCATTTTTTTATTGAATTTTTTTTTAATAAAAACAATTGATTTGACTATTTATAAGTGAATTTAAAGACCAAGCAATCTATAAATTTTTTTTTCGAGGTTAGTCAAGTAGAACAGCTATGCATCTAATAATTAAGAAGATAAGAAAGAAGAAAATGATAATAGTAAAACTAGAGGAAGATTAATATATTGATATATTAAAATCATAAAAAATATTAATTTAATATATTTTCGAACAAAACTCATGCAAATTCAATTAAAAAAATATTTAAAAAGAACTATAAGGAGAAGATAAGGTTGAACAAGTGACGACAATCTATTTGCTTCTCGGATTACCTTATCTCCATGTCACAGGTCCTTTCTCTTAATTGTTTTCTAAATTTGAAACTGTAATTTGTAATTGTAATTCCCAGCATAGCGCATATGCGAGGGTAATCACAACAACTCAAGAGAAAAATAACACCCTATTAAATCAAATTAAAAAAAAAAACAATTTGAAGCATCGAAGGGTGAAATAGAAAACAATGAAAGGACTGAAATGAAATAAAACCTTGTTGGATGCTATCAATAGCCTTGTTCTTTTAGCTTTCTGTATAATGTAATGGGCAGGTCTTATTACTTGAGTGTGTGATGCAAGAGATAGTCATTGCAGATTTTAGTTGCCTAAGTTTGATCCTTTGTGGAGTTCCTTGCAAATCTCTTTTTTTTTCTCCTTATTCATAATTTTCAAAAAAAAAAAAACATTTACCGATCATAGCTTTAGATTAATTATATGTGCTATTGGAAGCGAAGAGGAGCTAGTATCATTCGTGCAGGTGTCAAAGTGATCTTCATCAGCCTTCCATTCCTTTCTCTCTTCGCTAGGTGAGTACTTGTACATATTATTCTTTTATTTGTTTGTCATTATCTTTATATTATGCTTTTTATCTTAATTATGTCATAAATTTGCTTTTTTTGTGGGAATTGCTGCTTTAAACTCATAAGTGTAAACTATTTTGTTTCAATGTATTCGTTAGATCGATGGTATGCTATCTTTCACTAATGAAATTCTTTTTATTGGTTTTGAGAACGAAAAAAAAAGTATTTCTATCTTTGTTTTATGGAAAAGCACATAGATCTATGAACTAGATATAAAAAAAGAAAGGATAGATATTCCCATTACTTAATAATCGAGGAAATGAGTGTTTAAAATTAAGATAATAAAATTGAAACCAAATCAGCTTCATTAGATAAAGCTGTTGTGTAAATAAGTGTGACTTATACTCATGGCATAGTTAGAGATAGTCATTACAGATTTTAGCTGGCTAAGATTGATCCTTTGTTGACTTTGTTCCATTAATTATGTCATCAAATTGTATTTTTTTTTAAGGGAATTGCTGCTCTGACTCGTAAGTTAGAATCCATGTAAACTATTTTGTTAGAATACTTCTCCTCTTTTCAACATAAAGTCGTTCTTTTATAAATATATTCATTAGATTGATGATATGCTATCTTTTCTTTTTATTGGTTTTGAGAAAGAAAAAATATTTCCATCTTTTATATGGAAAAGCACAAAGATCTAAGAACTATTGTGTAAATAATTGTTAGGGTAAGTGTGAATTTTAGCACATGGAATGGATAGATATTGATGGGGGACAAAGGGATTACAGGTCTGTTTTGGATATAAATTATACAAAATCTGACCATAGTTTCCATTATCATCTCTGTTGAATATTCTTGGCACAAACAGCTCATAGCTAAGAGAAGCTCGGATTTCAAACCAGTTTCCATCCCATTTTATAGACCGAATTCTTACAATATCTTCTTCATCGATAAACCGATTCTGGAGGACGACCACAATATGATGGTGTATCGTAGAGCACCACATCAAAAGATAAGAAATTCCTCGAAGATCACCATGATATGATGGTGTGTATCTTGGACAAGCGGAAAGCACTTGTCCCCGTTTTGTCTTTTAAAAACTCTAATAATGCTCCAAGTTGAATTTTATTTTTATTAGATTATCCTTGTTTTGTGTCTAGAGTAATGGATTTAGCTGATTAACTAAGTTGATTTTTTTTTATTCTAAGTTGATTTTTTTTTATTTAATTTTTTTTTCAATCTCATCATTTAATATTGTGTTTGATTAGAAATTAGACTTCATAATTTATTTTAATTTTTTTTTAATAAAATTAGAATTATTTTCAATTCCAACATCTAATTTTTTTATACGTCAAATTTGGTCACATTTCTTTATGAGACACTCCCAAGATGTTGAATTATTAGAAGGTTAATTTTAGTTCCTCGTCTTTTGATGCACTGCTTACTTTCTGTTTTTTTTTTTTTTTTCAGATTGGTGATATCTTCTGATTGTTGCTTGTTGTAGATCTCCTCCTTCATCCACCTTGATGACTGCTACTCGTATCAAAGGATTTGCAAACTAACTTCATCAAGTTTTAAAAAGAAAAGGCAAAGAAAAACCAGGGAATCGACCATATCAAAAGTCGCGTACGAGAGAACCTTTGTTATTAATATCACATGCAAAGTTCTTAAAACAACATTATTGTACTCTTAAGGTGAAAATGACAGGGAATTGACAGGTGAAAATGACAGGGAAAATGACAGGGAACCTTTGTTATTTTCCTGTTTTCGTAAAGTTTTTTTTAGCTCAACAATCTATCTCGTCCAATATTACTGTGTATCTTGGAAAAGCGGAAAGCACTCGTCCCCGTTTGTCTTTTAAAAACTCTAATGCTCCAATACTTTCGGTGGAGTTTAGACTTTTTTTACATAAACTTTATTTAGTTTGGATTTCTATCCAAGGTTCAAGGTTTTAAAAAGAAACGGCAAAGAAAAACTGGCCCGACCACCATTTCAAAAGATAAGCTTACTTTCTCTTCTTTTTTTTCCCATCTCTCACTTGTCCCTGTTTTGTATTTTAAAAACTCTAATTAAATATTAAATTAACAAAAAAAAAAAACTAAATGAGAAGGGGTTTTTTTTTATTATACCCTTCCTCACAAAACACAACCTTGAACTATACTATAGTTGATGTGGTGGATCAATTATTTCTGACTAAGGCATTACATTATCAAAATAAATTAATAAACCGTGAGGTGATTTTATGATGGCACCATTCACTATGAACCCTCTCACATTTTATCATGAACGGGAGTAGTGATTTTTTTTCTTTTAATGATCGAACATTTTTTTCTTTTTAATTTTATCATTTTGTGGTCAAATTGATGGCCAATTATTTTTGATTTGTTATGAAAGGGTAAGATTAAAAGATAAAGGACAAAAAAATAAAAAATATAGGTGGCAGTTTTAAAATTAACATAAAAAGTTCACTTTGTTTGAATTATAATTTTTCAATCCTTTCAGTTTTTGAAAATTTATTTTTTTATTGAGTTTTTTTTTATGTTCAGTCATTGATTTAAGAGATGAGAGAAAATATTATTGGATTACAGTTGAAGAAAAAAAAAGTCATTAGTTGACATCGATCCTAGCCATGTAAAAGGTCGATTTTGGTGCAACGAGATTCATCCGATGATGAAAGTTTTACTTAGGTATTCTTCATGTTTTCTTATCTGAAAGTTTTACTTAGGTGTTCTTTGTCTTTTCTAAAAGCAAATAAGGTTACTTCAAGTTGCTTTTGGGTTTTTTTAATGTTATAAATAGATTTATCAAAGTTTTTGTTGTGTTTTCTAGATGTTATGAGTTAAAAATAAAATGAAAAAAAAACTTCTGGGTATAAAATACCCTTAACCTAATTCAATCATTAAATTCTAAACAAGCAAATGACACGTCATTTTCCAATATAGGTGTAGCGACTCATTTTCCATGTTTATTGTTTTAATAAAAAGTGAATAACAGGTCATCCATCCTTTAATATGAGAAATTAAGAGAGTTTACCTTCTTCTTTTTTTTACATAACCTTCAACTATGCTACAGTTCAAGGATTTCTATACAAGGGGCATCAAGTTTTAAAAAGAAAAGCTGAAGAAAGACTAGCCCGGCCACCATATCAAAAGATGAGCTTACTTTCTCTTTTTTCCTTGTCTCTCACTTGCCCATGTTTTCTCTTTTAAACACCCTAATTAATATTAAATTAGCAAGAAAATACTAAATAAAAATGGGTTTTTATTATAACCCCTCCTCACAAAACACTATTTATTGGATTAATATTTTTTTTAATTAATGCTTTTTTATAAAAATAAATTTATTTTTTAATATTAGATTTGTTTTTTTATTAAGTTATCTCACTCTCATTGCAAGAATCACGGGTTTAGTGGGTTAACCCAATTGACTTAAGTTTTTTTTTTCTTAAGTAACCTTTTCTTCTTAGTCTCATCATTTAATACTGAGAATATTAATAATTACGCTTCATGATTGTTTTATTTGCTTTCTATTGGGTTATTTTAGCCTCATGATACATGAATAATTCATAATGAGTTAACCCAAGTTAACTCAGCTTGTTTTTTGTGTCTTTTTAAATTGAGTTTTTTTACAATTTTATCATTAAACATTGGATCAATTGAGACTTAAGCTTTCGTAATTTATTTTAATTTATATTTTACAAGGATATCTTAGTTTCATGATCAAGGTGTGAGTTTTGACATTTTAAATCGATTTGTTTTATTTTCTTTCTAAAACGTTATCTCGGTCTCATGAATTGAGTCATGGGTCCTTCAACATTGGATTTACATTTTATTAGTTTATCTTTGTTTTGTGACTTGGGTAACAGGTTTGGCCGGTTAACCAAGTTGATTTTTTTTTATATGGCTTTTTCCCCATTCTCATTATTTAATATTCTATTTGATTTGAAATTAGACTTCATGATTTGTTTTAGTTTTTTAATAAAATTAGATTTTTTTTCAATTTCAACCTCCTTTAGTTTTTTTATATGTCAAATTCAGTCACCTTTCTTTTGATTTCTATTTATTTTATTTGAGATAATTTTTCAAATTCATCCCCTGGTTTTTTTCCTATTAGGTTTGATCCTTGTTTTTTTATTGGTTTTTTTAAAAAAAATTAATTATTTTTTTGCTTCATCCTTCAACATTAAATTAGTTGGGAATAGAGCTTTTTAATTGAGTCAAGGTCTAGAATTTCACGAGCTACGAGCTTGGAAGATTAACATAGGTTTAAGAAATTTTCTCGAGTTTGCTTAGTTTTTCCCCCTTTTTAAACTTATGATTTTTTAGTTTATCCTTCAGCATTTATTTAATTAAATATTGGACTTTATTTTTTTTTATTTTCTTTCTATTAGATTTCTCATTGATTTTGAAAATGATACAAGGTATCTTACTCTTCAACATTAGACTATTTGATAAATTTTATAATTTTATTCAATTTACTTTTGTTGTGCAATATCACAACAACAAGGTCATTGATTTTATATGCTAACCCGGTGGAATCTTTGTTATTAATATCATATGCAAAGTTTGTAAAACAATATTATTGTCCTCGTGAAAATGACAGGGAATTGACATCTTCTCACCATTATTTCCTTGCTTTCGTCAAGGCCGCTGAAATAAGTTAAAGTTTTTTTAGCTCTATATTCTATCTCGTGCTAAGAGGAACAGGAGAATGTTTTATGGCCTCAATCAGAGAGGTAATGTGTGGTGCTAAAAGACAAGGCAGAATAAGGTGTCTAGTGGAAATAGACTCTCCCTAGTCCCTAGTTAATTTCTATATTTCCATCAAACCTATTTTAGGGTTTGAACATGAACCATCTGAAGAGGTTTTTTTTTCTTGTATATTATTGCTTTAATAAAGATAACAAAAAAAAAGAAAAGGATAAAAGTAAAACCAGAGAAAGATTAAGAATGCCAACAGAGTGTGGGATTGATATTGTAATATAATATGTTTTTTAAAATTATTTTTTTGTTTAAAAATATTTTAAAATAATTTTTTAAATTTTTTATATCAACATGTTAAAATCATAAAAAAAAATACTAATTTAATATAATTTTTTAGGTGTTGAGCTCCTGCGTTGAGCCTGAGTCAAGAATTTAATGGATTGTGTGTTTGAGAGTTTAACCCTAGTTTATAGGATTCACTAAGGCTTCTTTGGTGTTTTGTTTCTGTTTTTAAGCTTTTTTCTTTTTTCATATTTTAACCTGGAACATTCTTTTTTACTCCATTTCTATAGGATTTATCTTTCTTTTTAAAATAACACGGATTGCCTAAAAGGTTTTTTTTTCTTTTTGATATTTGTTAAAGTTTTTTGATTTTATCCTATTTAATTTAATTTGAGGCAATACATGAGAGAATTTTGTTTTTTCAATTAAGTTTTTTGAAAATTGATATTCTTTTTCTTTCTATCTTTTTTTTATAGAGTTATCTTGATATTATGTCTCAAGTCATGGATTCAATTGATTTATCAAGTTTGACTCAGGTTTTTTATCATTTCTTTTTATTTTTTTATCTCGAGTTAATGATCAAAATCTTAAATTTTTTAAAAAATTGCATCGTCAATAGTTTTTTTTTCTAAATCTATATTTCTTTCTCTAATTTCATACTTCAACGTTTAGTTTATTGGAGACCGGGTTTAATAATTTATTGTGGTTTGTTTTATATATGGTTAGCTCAGTCTCTTTACACTATAAACTAAAAGAGGTGGTAAATTTACTATTTACCGCCTCACAAAACACTATTCATTTCAATAATTTTTATTTTATTTTGTTTTTTGTTTTCTAAATCTATATTTCTTTCCCTAATTTCATATTTCAACATTTAGTTTATTGGAATCGGCTTAATAATTTATCATAGTTTGCTTATATATGGTTAGCTAAGTCTAATAACTCATATTATGGGTTTGACGAGTTAGCTCAATTTTTTTTTTGTCTTTTTATAATTGATATTTTTTTAATTTTATCATTTAACATTGGGTTGATTATGAATTAAGCTTTATGATTTTATTTTGGTTTGCTTTTTATGAGGTCATCCTGGTTTTATGACTCATGTCACGTGTTTTGCGAGTTAAGTCATGTAGACTCGGGTCTTTTATTGTATAATATTTTTTTTTTTCAATTTCAACCTTTAACTATAAATTTATTGAAAATTAAAATTTATAATTTGTTTTGATTTATTTTCTATAACATTATCACAATTTCATGATCTTGATTGCACGCTTGACAAGTTAATCTAGGTTGAGACTCACACTATTTTTTTGTTTACTTTCTATAAAAAATCAAAATAGTTTAGAAATAAAAGGGTGCAAAATTGATCACATCCATGTAGTTTAATGGTATATTAAAAAACAAAAGTTATCATTTTGAAAGTTTTATTAAAAATTAATTCATGTTTTTAATAATCATTAAAATTATATTTTGATCCATAAAATCAATCAATTTAATTTAAGCTAACTTTTAGGTGATATAATTAAAACCTTGAGCTAGATAAAAAAAACTAAATTACAAAATTAACTTATTAAACCAATAATATAATTAAAAGATTCTTCATGCTTTTAATATATTTTTACATTTTAAAAAATTTACCCAATGAATAAGAGTTCAATAAACTAGTAGAAGCTAGATCATGAGACACTAACGTCAGATGAACCACTTCATGATTGATATGCTTTAAATGAGGAATTGAAATATCAAAGGATTTCTGGGACAGGTTAATTTAATTTAGTTGTCCGTCTTTTGATGCAGTGCTTAATTTCTTTCTTTCTTTTTTTTTTCAGATTGGTGATGTCTTCTGGATGTTGCTTTTTGTAGATTTTCTCCTTCATCCACCCTGATGACTGCTTCTCGTATCAAAGGATTTGCAAACTAACTTCATGTAATTTTTTTTTAAATTGAAAATTCAGCTGAACCAACCAGATCTAATCTAAATTTAATCAAGTGAAAATTTAAAAACTTTTTTTTTAAAAAAAAATATGCTTTAATAAAATTGATTAATCTAAATTAATGCAATAATCCAATAACCCATGAATTTAAAGTATGTTTAGAAATATGATAATTGTTGATTTTTAAAGTGTTTTTTATTTAGAGATACATTAAAATAATATATATTTTTTAAAAATATTTTTTACATCAACACATTAAAATGATTAAAAACATATTAAAAAGTATTAATTAAAAAAATAATAAATAAATAAATTTTTTTAAAAAATACTTGTAAAATATCTATGTAATCATTCAAATTATTTTATTTTCTTAAAAGAAAAAAATAAGTCGCGTACGAGAGAACCTTTGTTATTAATATCACATGCAAACTTCTTAAAACATTATTGTAATCATTATTGACCATTATATTATTGTCCTCGTGAAAATGACATCTTCTCACCATTATTAGAAGAACAGGAGAGTGTTTTGAAAAGCGGGGACAGAGTGAGAAACAAGAACATGATTTTAAGGCACGTGGTCAGTTCCTTGTATGGTCCTCAATCAGGAAGGTACTGTGTGGTGCTAGAAGACAAGGCAGAATAAGGTTAAAGGGACCTAATTTACAAATTTTACTATTAAGGTGTATAGTGAAAATAAACTCCTCCCTAATTAATTTCTATATTTCCATCAAATCTATTTTAGGGTTTGTTTTCTTGTATATCATTGTTTTAAATAAAAACAATTGATTTGACTATTTATAAGTGAATTGAAAGACCAGCTATGCATCTAATAATTAAGAAGATAAGAAAGAAGAAAATGATAAAAGTAAAACAAGAGGAAGATTAATGATTGATATTGTAATGTAATGGAATATGTTTTTAAAAATTATTTTTATTTAAAAATATATTTGAATAATTTATAAAAAATTTTATATTAATATATTGAAATCATAAAAAATATTAATTTAATATATTTTCAAATAAAATTCATGCAAATTTAATTAAAAAAACATTTTAAAAAAAAACTGTAAGGAGAAGATAAGGTTGAACAAGTGACGACTATCTATTGGCTTCTCGGATTACCTTATCTCCATGTCACAGGTCTTACTGTATAATGATGCCATCAATACCCTTGTTCTTTTAGCTTTCTGTATGATGTAATGGGCAGGTCTTATTACTTGAGTATGTGATGCAAGAGATAGTCATTGCAGATTTTTTTTTTATTATTATTAATATGGGTGTCCGGGCTAGCTTGCGCGCACCACGACTAATCTTATGGCCCACTGAACATCCTGCAAGTCCAATGAGCATGTAAAGCACCGCGGGGGTGACAGACAGACCGCACATGAGGACCCAATAGAGACAGAAAGGGAACAAACTCTCCAGCCCCATTCCCACCGGGACTCGAACCGGAGTTCGAAGGAAGGAGAGCTGCCCCCTCAATCACTGAGCCACACAACCTGTTGGTGTCATTGCAGATTTTAGTTGCCTAAGTTTGATCCTTTTTTGAGTTCCTTGCAAGTCTCTCTTTTTTTTTTCTCCTTATTCATAATTTTCAAAAAAAAAAAAAAACATTGACCGATCATAGCGTTAGATTAATTTTATGTGTTATTGGAAGCCATGAGGAGCTAGTATCTTATGTAGTTATTTAAAAATATAAAAATTATTTAAAAAAAATTATTTAAAAAAAATTATTCAAAAAAAAATTATTTTATGTAGTTATTTTCGTCTTCACCATCTAACACATTTTAATTCATCACTCCTGTATTTATTCATTTTGTTCTAAAATACTAATTAAATACAACCTAATTTTTAAATTTGAGTTTATAAAAAAGATATAAATATCACAACATAGGATAAAAGTTTTAAGAATAAACACTTACAATAATAATAATAATAATAATAAAACCTTTCCAAATTTGTTCTATAAAAGACAAAATAAAAATAACCTCAACAAATCTAGTACTAATTTTACATTGAACCTTGAACTTTTCAAATTGCATTTTCCTTTTCAATATTTTGTTCCAAATTGCATTTTCCCTTTCATTTTTTTGTACATTGATTGATTGGTTGATTGAATGGTACAGTCCTCATTTTCATTTACTTTGGAAAATACACAAAAAATCACTTTCAAGTTTCAAGTTACTAAACGACGTGCAGCTCAATCAATGCCTTCATTGCCTACAGCCTTTAAAAAATCAACTTATTAGCTAGTTTCGTCCTTGGCTCGTTTAGAACGACATCCACCCGAATGTTTGACATGTGGCACTTGAAGATCAGAATAAGAGAATGTTGGATGTTCACTTAATCTTTTAATTCTAGAAATTTAAAAAAAAAATTAGCTACAATGATTGCTAGGTGATATCTAAGTAAGTTAAAAAGACTAATGTCTAGTGTGCTAAGATGATAAGTAGTTGTTACTTGCAAATTTGATGGATGTGGGTATTCTTAAATGCTTCTGAAAGAATTCATACAAAGAGAAAAAATATAATGATATTTCAAAGAGATAAACTCTAAAAATATATATACTAACATTACTAAGAATGAAGATATTATAAACCTTGAACTTTGAAGATTCATTGAGTATTTATAACTTACAAGTCTTGTCTTTTGTGAAGAGGAGAAGTTAAAAAGTAATTTTATTCTTGTGGTATTTTGAGTTGTATTTTATTCAAAATAAAATATTGAGAAACTCATGTGGGGTTTTAAAAAAATTAATTTGATTATTGTGGTATTTTGAGTTGTATTTCACTCAAAATAATAGTATTGATTCAATATAAAATATTAAGAGGCCTATCATAGTAGGCCGCCTATGTGGGATCTTGAAAAACATAATTTCATTCCTATGATATTTTAAATTATATTTTACTCAAAATAATATATATTGAATCAATATAAAATATTTAAAAACCTGCGTGCAGTCTTGAAAAAATTTTGAATGGAGAGGTAGGCTTAGACGAGTTACTTGAGTTTGTTATGAGTGAAAAATAGATCCATTAATGCTACATATCCACATATATTACCTAAACCCACACACATTGGATTCAAAAAATGCACTAAAGCCAACAAAGATGCTGGGATGTATGCCGAATAAGGTATATGGGTCAAGGCAGCGTCTGGATTCAAGGGCAGTTAAGCTTTGGGAGGTTTTTTTATCCCATTAAATTTTGGTCTATATTGACTTGGTTTCTTTGGGTGGTGACTAGTTATTTATGGTGAAGTGATAATCACTTCTTTTATTCTAGTGGAATTCTTGATGTTTAGGTTGGGAATAAATTTAGCTCCTCTTGTTTACCTAAAAATTGAGGGAAAGTAGCTGAAATATCTTCTTTTAAATTCTTTAACTTTGCTTTCATATTGAATTTATGAAAATGTTATCTTTTTTATATTGTTAAAATGATGTCAAGTCTTAAAGACTGTTAGCCATGTGTTCCTAATTAACTTTTGATTTTTTGTATTATACCTCATACATAATTGCTGGAATATAAAATAATTTATTTTTTATTCATGTTTGCTTTCTATCTATTGTACATGCAAAAGTTTATCTTATATTACTTTTAACTAAACATATTTTTTAAAAAAATCCAACTAAAAGTGTTTTTGTTAAATCTATTATTTTAAATCGCAACTATAAAAGCTATCATTATTGTATGTTTGGTAACGTAGTGTAGATCATGCTTTTATAAAAATGATTTTCAATTGAAAATACATTAAAATAATTTTTTTCAATTAAAAAAAACACTTCAAAATCATTAAAAATACTTAAAAAATTAAATTAACAACATTAATTTAATATTTTTTAAAAAATCAAATACAATTTTAAAAGTAATTAATTTAAATTAAAAAATTAAATTAACGAGCTTTTCCTTTATTTGAAAGGGAAGGGCTAAACGATATTTTTGCATTTTCTTTGCACAATGTGATTATTTAATTACCCTTGGAAAACAAAGAAAATCACTTGGATCTAGGGGCTTATTAGTCTTTGACTTGATTTTTCAACAAGTATGTTACTTCATTGTCCTTGAAAATTTAAAATAATTATCTAACTCTGAGGCTCTTTTATCATTTAGATGTGGTCATTTAGTAGTTATTGGGTGTTATTGGAGACAATAAGATAATTTGAAAAATAAGAAAATTAAATTAAAAAAAATAGAATCAAGTGAACAATGTTTGCCACCTCTGAACGATGTGTGCGGCGTCATCCAATACCCAAAACGGTGATTCCAGGGAGGCTTCTGAAGGATCTCAATGTCCCCCTACAAATCAACGACACGTGTAGCACTATAGCGGTTGGTGTGACATTTGTGGCTTTTTTTTTTTTTTTCTTTTCCCCTCTCTCCTACTCGATTTTCGTGTTGGGATTAAAAAATCATATCAGTCCCTAAAGTTTATCGTACTTATGATTTCATCCATATTATCTTTATTATAATTTTTTAAATTTAGAATACTTTATGAAATTATGTGAAATCATGTGGTTTTTTCAATTTCATCATTGTTCTCTTTGTTGCCTTTTTTTTTTTTTTAGAATGGCCTACTAAATTAAGAATTGTTTTTAATTTTAGATGGTTTTCACAATTTTTTTTTTACCTTGCAAGATTTTTTTATTATGTCATCCTCCAACATTTAAATAGTCAGGTCTTTAGCTTTTTAGTTGAGTCCAGGTCTAAAATTTAACGGTTTGTTGGTTTAAGAAATTGACCCCGGTTTCTTTGATTTTTTTTTCCATCCTCCAATATTTTGTTATTTTTTAATTCACTTTATATGGTATTTTTTAGTCTTTTTTAAAATAACGCAGTTGCCTTGGTTTTTTTTTTTTTTTTTTGTCTTTGTTGAATTTAGTTTTTATGAAGGAATTTTATTTTTAAATTGAATTAAATTGATTGATTTCATCTTTCAACATTTATTTTTTTAGGTGTTAAGCTGCTACGTTGAGCCTGAGTCAAGAATGTAATGGATTGCGGGTTCGAGAGTTTAACCCGAGTTTATAGGGTTCACTCAAGCTTCTTTAGTGTTTTGTTTCTTTTTTAAGCTCTTTTCTTTTTTCATATTTCAACCTTTAACATTCTTTTTATGTTTTTTTTTTAATTGGTATCTCCCTTAAATATTAAACAAATATAACCTAAATAACCTAATTTTTTTCATTTAATTTCTTTCTCTTAAAGTATTTGAATATTACAAGGATAAAAGTTAAAAAAACAAAAGGCACCCACACACCTACATGATAAATCGGCTATAAATTACAAAATCAAAATAACCTCAGCCAACATTGATTACTACAAATTAATTTTAAAATTGGATTTGTTTGACTTATATCTAAAAAATATTAATCTGAATTTCTTCCTATAAAAAATATGTGAGCAGAGTATTTCATGAAACCTAATAAAAATAAGAGTCTTCTTCAATATATGTTTGTTTTTTTATCATCATTTGTAAATCTTGATAGAAAAAATGAGGAATGTATTTCTCATGCCTCATCACTCCTATATTTGTTTATTATATCCTAAAATACTAACTATGCACAACCTAATTTTTAAATCTGAATTTTTTAAAAGCATTTAATTATCATAACATGTGAATAAAAATTTGTGCTCCAAATGACAAAATAAAAATAACCTCAACAAACATGATTAGTACTAATTAATTTTTACATTAATACACAAGCAAGTTGTCAACTGTTGGAGGGAAGAACATGTGCTGTCAAATTTATGGAAGGTTTATTTAATGAAACTCTTGGTTAATACCAGTCAATAAAAAGACAAAAAGAAGGGAGAGAGAGCGCTTAAAAGTAGAAACACCATGAGCTTAAATTAACCAACGAGTTGACTGGTATATCTGAGAGGTTTTCAAGGAAGCCAACAAGTGGATTGGCTCAGCAAATACCATGAAAGGTTACTGGTATTTCTTGGAGGTTTTCAAGGAAAGCAAGAAGAGGATTGGCCCTCACACAGATCATTATAATTGTATATTTGTGCTAATTGTCAGAAGGTCCGCTCTTGACAGAAAAAATAAAAAAAGGAATACAGAAACCATCGCCAGTGTGAACAGCTTCCTGTTGTTCATATTTTAGGAATTTCCCCTAAGAATCCTCGTGTACTTATCCTGAGTTATTTAAATGTTTGTCTCTAGCTACTGGGGAGCACCGCCATGAAAAGTTGTGTGAGTGCCTTTGCCAAGAATCCGCCATGATTTCTAACATATAATCATCCGACTCAGATAAAATATGCCAAGAATCAGTCCCACTCTCCACTACCAAATCATTCTTTATTGATGATGCTTGGACAGTACTGCGGAAGAAGATCACTTTCTAGAATCTAAATTATATTTCTATCGCAAAACCATATATCAAATCGATGTATGGACAAGTGAATTCGCATCAGAATCCTATGCAACCTTTCAAACGTGCAGCTAACTCTTTAGAAATATTATATTGATAATTGGCATATTCAAAAGTGTACGAGGATCGATGACCAATCTTCAGCTTATTTTGAAATTCAACAGTTTTGGAAAACAATATAGCCCTGAAGTCCAGCTTTAGGTGCATGTTTTCTGGCTTTTGCACATATTTAAAACAATCGCATTATCAGTATGAACAAAAAGTCGCATTATCTTCTCTCTTTTCTCCAAATATTTGACACACGGCAAAAATAAAACTAGTTGTTAATCTATAGCATACCTAAAACCATCATCTTTGCGTAGAAGTACATCAGTCATGCTAAAACGTCCTGATACTTTATCAAATAGATAATAAATTTATATTTTACCAAGTATAAGATATCAGTAAGCCACCTTTTATTCATAAAAAAAAGTCTACCAGCCACCTTAGTGTTGGTAAATGCGAATCGAGAGTCAACATTCAACACTACAAAGTACAAACTACTCAATTTAATGGAAAGAAAAAACAAATAAAAAGTAGACATATAAGATTTAATGTGGGTGATTAAGCGAAATTCTATCTCCTCGGCAGACCTAGAGTAACCATTCTTTACTTGAGAGGAAATATAAGAATATCAACGTGATTTTTATACTTGAATATAAATTCCA
Organism: Populus tremula; assembly: GCA_964019445.1. Classification (NCBI taxonomy): domain Eukaryota; kingdom Viridiplantae; phylum Streptophyta; class Magnoliopsida; order Malpighiales; family Salicaceae; genus Populus; species Populus tremula. The sequence continues at coordinate 48,034,365 of CAXHTJ010000001.1, forward strand.
AAACTTCTTTGGTAAACCTACTCACTCACTCAAAAGAAAAAAAATTGATGAACAAGAAAGAAAACAGCTTGGTGACTATTCTCATAGGCAAAGCCATGATGATTCGTAGATAAGGGGGATACAAATAAAAATACTATCCCATCACACAAATTTATGTATAACTTTTTTATACATTTCTAAGAATTATCTTTATAATTAATTGCTTATTATTATTTTTATTTAAAATAGTTTTAAAAATAAAAGAAAATTGAAACTTAAGAAACATGTTTAATAAATAATAATAAAAAAAAGGTTAACGGATGCATGTTATGTGATTCAAAGAGTTATTATTCTGTCTTATATAACAATGCTATAACAAAAGGCTGATATTAAATATATTGCCATCGATATAAGATTTACCAGGCTTGAATCTAATGAGATTCTCGTTATAAAATACATGTTCTTATTCATAGAGTTTATAAAGGTTATTACCCTTTCTTATATTGTTGAATTGATGTCAAAGTCTTAAAGACTGTTAGCCATGTGTTACTAATTAACTTCTGATTTTTTGCATTGTACGTCGTACATAATTGCTGGAAGATAAAATGCTTGAGACGAGTTTCTAGAGTAGATAGACTAGAGAAGGGGAAGCAGGAGAGCCAGCCTGAAATTTGATTAAAATGAAATAAAAAGTAAGCGCGTATGTCGCTGGGTTACTTTTTATTCGTTTTTTTATTTATTTTACATGCAAAAGTTATCTTAGAATACTTTTAACCAAATATATTTAAAAACAAAAAAAAAAACCACAACTAAAAATGTTTTTGTTAAGTTTATTTTTTCAAATCACAACTATAAAAGCTATTATTATTGTATATTTGGTAATGTGGTGTAGAATGATTTAACAAAAATATTTTTAAATTAAAAATGTATTAAAATAATTTTTTTCAATTAAAAAAAACACTTCAAAATCATTAAAAAAATACTTAAAAATTAATTAACAGCATTAATTTAATATTTTTTAAAATTAAATACAGTTTCAAAAGTTATTAATTTAAATCAAAAATTAAATTAACAAGTTTTTCTTTTATATTATACTATATACTAAAAGATAGCAGCCTTTCACTGTGGATTCGTATAGTGAAAGGCTAAAGGCTGATTTTACCCTTTAATGAGCAAAGTAGCATGCCTCGAATTTAGAGATATAATGGTTTTTTTCATGGGACATTAATCTTTGACTTGAATTTTCAACAAGTATGTTACTTCATTGCCCCTGAAAATTTAAAACAATTATCTTTGACTCTAATGCTTTTTTGTCATTTAGATGTGGTCATTTAGTAATTATTGGGTGTCATTGGAGATAATAAGATAATTTGGTAAATTAAAAAATTAATTTTAAAAAAAAACAGAATTATGTTAACAATGTTTGCCACCTCCGAACGGTGTGTGCATCGTCATTCAATAACCAAAATGGTGATTCCAGGGAGGCTTCCGAAGAATCTCAACGTCCCACCCCCCATGAATCAATGACGCATGTAGCACTATAGTGGTTGGCGTGACACGTGTGACCTTTTGTTTTATTCCCCTCTCTCCTACTCGATTTTCGTGTTGGGATAAAAAATCAAATTAGTCCCTAAAGTTTATTGTACTTATGATTTCATCCCTATTCTCTTTATTATAATTTTTTAAATTTAGAATACTTTATGAAATTATATGAAATTATGTGTTTTTTCAATTTCATCCTTATTCTCTTTGTTGCATTGTTTTTTATTTAGAATAGTCTACTAAATTAAGAATTGTTTTCAATTTCAGATGGTTTTTACAATTGTTTTTTTTTCAATGTCATTATTTTTTAGTTTTTTTTCTTGTTAAATCTAATCTTTTTTTATTATTTTATTTTTTTGACCTTGCAAGATTTTTTTGGATTGATTTTTACTATTATGTCATCTTCCAACATTTAATTAGTCGGGTCTTTAGCTTTTTAGTTGAGTCCGGGTCTAAAATTAAACGGTTTATTGGTTTAAGAGATTGACCCCAGTTTCTTTGTTTTTTTTTTCCTTTTTTTTCCATCCTCCAGCATTTTGTTATTTTTTAATTCACTTTATATGGTATTTTTTAGTCTTTTTAAAAATAACATAGATTGCCTTGTTTTTTTTTTTTTTTTTGTCTTTGTTGAATTTAGTTTTTATGAAGGAATTTTATTTTTAAATTGAATTAAATTGATTGATTTTATCTTCCAACATTTAATTTTTTAGATTTTGAGCTCCTGCGTTGAGCTTGGGTCAAGAATTTAATGGATTGCGGGTTTGAGACTTTAACCCGAGTTTATAGGGTTCACTCGGGCTTCTTTGGTGTTTTGTTTCTTTTTTTAATCTCTTTTCTTTTTTCATATTTCAACCTATAACATTCTTTTTTTACTCTCTTTTTAAAGGATTTATCTTTCTTTTTTAAATAACAAGGGTTGCCTCAAAGTTTTTTCTTTCAATCTTTGTTAAATTTTGCTTCTTTAAAAGGATTTTTTAAATTAATTTAATTTTTTTAATTTCATCCTCTTGTATTTAAATTGAGGCAATACATGAGAGAATTTTGTTTTTTTAATTAAGTTTTTTGAAAATTATTATATTTTTTTTTCACCTTTTGTTTTCTATAGAGTTATCCTGATATTATATCTCAAGTCATCGATTCAATAGATTTACCAAGTTTGACTTAGGTTTTTTTTTCATTTTTTTTTATCTCAAGTCAATGATCAAAATCTTAATTTTTTTTAAAAAATGCATCGTCAATAGTGTTTTTTTTACATGTTTTTTTTTTCTAAATCTATATTTCTTTCTCTATTTTCATACTTCAACATTTAGTTTATTAGAGACTGGGTTTAATAATTTATTATGGTTTGCTTTATATATGGTTAGTTCAGTTTCTTTACACTATAAACTAAATGAGGTGGTGAATTCACTATTCATTCCAATAATGTTTTTTTTTTTTTAATTTTTTTTGTTTTTTAAATCTATATATTATTTCTCTAATTTCATATTTCAACATTTAGTTTATTGGAGACTAGGCTTAATAATTTATCATAGTTTGCTTTATATATTGTTAGCTAAGTCTAATAACTCGTATTACGGGTTTTACGAGTTAGCTCAATTTTTTTTTTAATATTTTTATAATTGGTATTTTTTTCAATTTTATCATTCAATACTGGGTTGATTATGAATTAAGCTTCATGATTTATTTTGTTTTGTTTTTTATGAGATTATCCTGATTTTATGACTCAGGTCACGTGTTTTGCGAATTAAGTCGTGAAGACTCAAGTCTTTTATTATATAATATTTTTAGATTGATTTTTTTTTCAATTTCAACCTTTAACAATAAATTTATTGAAAATTAAGATTTATAATTTTTTTTGATTTATTTTTTATAAAGTTATCACAATCTTATGACCTTAGTTGCGGGTTTGGCAAATTAATCTACGTTGAGACTCACGCTATTTTTTTTGTTTACTTTCTATGAAAAGTTAAAATAGTTTAGTAATAAAATTAATATAAAAAATAAATTGGGTGCAAAATTGATAACACCCATGTAGTTTAATGGTGTGTGTGTGTATATATATATATATATTTTTTTTTTTATAAAAAAAGCTATCATTTTGAAAGTTTTATTAAAAAGTCATATTTTTACCAATCATTAAGATTGTGTTTTGATCCATAAAATCAATTAATTTAATTTAAGCTAACTTTTACATGATTTAATTTAAAACTTAAGTTAGATAAAAAAAAACTAAATTATATAATTAACTTATTAAATCAATAATATAATTAAAAGATTCTTCATGCTTTTAATATTTTTTTACATTTAAAAAAAATTATCCAATGAATAATAGTTCAATAAACTAGCTGAACTACTTCATGAACGATATGTTTTAAATTAGCAATTAAAATATCAAAGGATTTATGGGACACTCCCAATGATATTAATTTGTAAAATACTTAATTTTTTAGGTAATTGTAACCTAAAAAAAATCAAAATAATTTATTAATAAAATTAATATAAAAAATAAATTGGGTGCTAAATTGATAATAGTACCCATGTAGTTTAATGGTATTTTTTTTTAAAAGCTATCATTTTAAAAGTTTTATTAAAAATTAAGTCATGTTTTTACCGATTACTAAAATTATATTTTAATTCATAAAATCAATCAATTTAATTTAAGCTAATTTTTACATGATTTAATTAGAAAGTTAGATAAAAAAACTAAATTGCATGATTTTATAATTAACTTATTAAACCAGATTTAATAATATAATTAAGAGATTCTTCAACATTTACATTATTTAATTAGAAAGGTAAATAGAAACTAGATCATAAGACACTAACGTCAGATGAACTACTTAATGATCGATATGCTTTAAATGAGCAATTAAAATATCAAAGGATTTCTAGGGTACTCCAAGATGTTTAATTATTAGAGGGTTAATTTTAGTTCCCTGATATCTTCTGATTGTTGCTGGTTGTAGATTTCCTACTTCTTCCACCTTGATGACTGCTACTCATATCAAAGGATTTGCAAACTACTTCATGTTTTCTTCTTCTTTTTTTTTTTGAAAATTCAGTTGAACCAACTAGATCTGATCTAGATTTAATCCACTTAAAATTAAAAAAAATTAAAAGAAAAAAAATGTTTCTTTAATAAAATTAATTAATCTAAATTGAGGTAATAATCCAATAACCCATGAATTCAAAATATGTTTAGGAGTGTGATACTGGTTGATTTTTAAAATGTTTTTTGTTTGGAAATATATCATAATAATATATATTTTTTAAAAAATAATTTTTGACATCAACACATCAAAATAATAAAAAACATATTAAAAATTATTAATTTAAAACAAATAAATAAATAAATAAAATTTAATTTTTTAAAAAAATACTTGTGAAATATCTAAGTAATCATTCAAATTATTTTATTTTTTAAAATGAAAAAAAAAAGTCGCGCACACGAGAGAACCTTTGTTATTAATATCACATGCAAACTTCTTAAAACATTATTGTAATCATTATTGACCATTATATTATTGTCCTCGTGAAAATGACAGGGAATTGACATCTTCTCACTTGTGCATATTATTCTTAATTTTATTTGTTTGTCATTATCTTTATATTATGCGTTTTATCATAATTATGTCATAAATTTGCATTTTTGGGGTAATTGCTGCTTTAAACTCGTAAGTGTAAACTATTTTATTTCAATGTATTCGTTACATCGATGGTATGCTATCTTTCACTAATGAAATTCTTTTTATTGGTTTTGAGAAGGGAAAAAAAAAGTATTTCTCTCTTTGTTTTATGGAAAAAGCACAGAAATCTATGAACTATATAAAAAAATAGACATTCCCGTTACATAATAATCGAGGAAATGAGTGTGTAAAATTAAGGTAATAAAATTGAAACCAAATCAGCTTCATTAGATAAAGTTATTGTGTAAATCAGTGCGACTTTTATCCAAATTAAATAAGTGTTCGAATATGTGATAAAGTAATTTTGAATGTTTAATTTTTTATTTTGTACAATGAAGTATTTAAGTAAATGTATATTAATTCAATATTAATGTGACCATTAAATAGTGACAAGAGCGATAACACTCGAGATAATATTTAAAGTTAATATCATTAATCGATTGATTGAAATAAGAGATAAAATCATAAAAAAATTAAAATTTTAGGGTTAATTAGGAGTTAAATTGAAAAATTTTACAACTAAAAATCATTTTGTAAAGGACTTCGAATTATAGGAGTTTAATTGACACATAATGGGGGTGAAATTGAATGAAGAAGAAGCAGAGGTCCCATTAATGGCAGCCATTCAATGCATTTTGTTTTCTTCAGTTAAAACCATGCCTTTATCATTGGGGAGCCAGTGGGAGAATTACGTTTCACTCTCATTACATGGGCGTGCTGCGAACGCGAGATTCTTTATAATATTTTAAAAGATCTACACGCGTGAAACACACGATTTAGCTAATTGTTCCTGAGAGTGTCAGACTTGATGTAGTTCTGACCGGTGAATGATTTACGCATGTGTTTTTTTATGTTTTTTTTAAAAATTAAATGTTTGTTTATTTTTTATTTTAAATTATTTTTTTATATATTTTTAGATCTGATATCAAAAATAATTTTTTAAAAATAAAAAAAATATTATTTTAATATATTTCCAAGTAAAAAATAATCACAATCACATTCCTAAATACCCCTTAATCATCATGTTAATCTTTTACATTGACCTTGAGATCATTTTTTACAAAAAAAAATGAGTTTTTTTTTAAAATTAAATTATTTTTTTAATTTTTGATAATATCATAAAAAAATAAACTAAAAAATAATTGTAACCTTTTTTCATATTATTTTAGTTTGTTTTATTTCTTTACACCCCTTCATGGTGTTTTGTGTATATATATATAAGTTTATTTGATTGATAAAACATTTTTGTTTGTTGTTTGATGAAATATCGTTTGATTTTTTTCTTATTTTTTTAACATTTGAGGGCATTTTTTTGTTGTTGCAAACCTCCACTATGTAAACTTTTTTATTCTTAAAAAGTCATTCATTTGTTTTTTTTTTTAATATCAAACTAGCTTTTACCTAGGTCGCGTCAGAAGACTAGTTCAATTTTGAAACCTAATCCATGTAAAAGCTTGATTTGGGAGGTCTCTTAACTTCTAAAAAAAAAAGGTTACTTGAAAATAATGAAAGAGAGATAAAGTTGGTAAAAAAGCATTTTTCATAAACGAAACTCATTGGTTTTTGTTATTAACGAGTTTTATTATACGAGAAAAGTTTGATGGTAGATATTTCTATTAAATTAGCTCTATTTTTAAATAATGATTGATTTTTTATATGATTTTAGTTGCATGATATTTCAAAGAAATTAGTTTGATTTGTTCTAAACATGATTAAAACAAAAAGAACAATCAATGTAAAATATCTGAATGTTTATCTATATTTTATTTCTATTATAAAGATTAACTTCATGCTTTAATATTAAATTAGTGATAACAACTCCTTTTGATTTATTAGTTCATTTATATTTTTAATTTGTTTTATAAAATACAAATAGCATCTTTTTATATATCAGTGAAAAAAATATTAAGTATTGGATTTTATAATTTATTTTAATGTGTTTTTTATAAAATTATTGTGATTTGAAACAAATATTTCGGTAATAGAATGAGGCTAGATTTTCTTAACGTTAATTTTTAAAATATTTTAGCGGTAATGAATTGGTGATATCTTCTGATTGTTGCTAGTTGTAGATTTCCCTCCTTCTAGCACCTTGACAACAGCTTCTAATATCAAAGGATATGTAAACTAACTTCATAATTTGTTTTTTGTTATTTTAAGTTGAAATTCAGCTAACTAACCATCCATATTTGACAAAGTTAAAATTAAAAATAAAAATAAAAACAATTATGTTACTTTATAAAATTAATTAATTTAAATTGATATAATAATTCAGAAATGTGATAGCAGTTGGTGTTTAAAATGTTTTTTTTAATATAATAAAATAATATATATTTTTTAAAAATTATTTTTGATACTAGAAAATCAAAATAATTAAAAAATATATAAAAAATATTAATTTAAAATAAATAAATAAATATATATTTTAAAAAAATACTTGTGAAATATCTAAGTAATCATTCAAATTATTTGATTTTCTTAAATGAAAAAAAAGACGCGTACGAGAGAACCTTTATTATTATTATTAATATCACATGCAAAGTTTTTTAAATATTATTATTTTCTTGAAAATAACAGGGAATTGACTATTATTTTCCTCGTGAAAATCACCATTACTATCTTTGTTATTAACATCACATGCAAAGTTTTTAAAACAACATTATTGTCCTCGTTAATCGACCTCTTCTCACCATTATTTTCTTTCTTTCGTCAGGACCGCTGAAATAAGAACATGGAGGAAATGTGTGGTGCTAAAAGACAAGGCAGAATAAGGTTAAAGGAACCTAATTTACAAATTTTACTCTGAAGGTGTACAGTGGAAATAAATTCTCCCTGGTTAATTTCTATATTTTACATCGGTATATTAAAATCTAAAAAAAACACTAATTTGATATATTTTGGAACAAAACCCGTCCCAATCCAGTTAAAAAACAAAAAAATAATGGTTTTTTTTTTCTTGTATATTATTATTTTAATACCAAGTTTAGTCCATGGTCAGGACAAGTACAACACCTATGCCATGTTCGAGAGGTGAATCTAATAATTAAGGAGATAATAAAAGAAGAAGATTGAGAATCCAAGAGTATATATAATTAATATTGTGATGTAAGATATTTTTTAAAATTATTAATTTTTTAAATATTAAAATAATCTTTTTAATATTTTACATCGGTATATTAGAATATGAAAAAAAACACTAATTTGATATATTTTGAAACAAAACTCATCCCAACGGTGCCAACTGGAAATTAACTAGGGAGAGTCTATTTCAATAAATAAAAAAACAAAGGATAGCAATTAGATTAATTATATGTGCTATTGGAAGAGATGAGGAGCTAGTATCATTCGTGCAGGTTTCAAAGTGATCATCATCAGCCTTCCATTCCTTTTTCTCTTTGCTAGGTGAGCACTTGTGCATATTATTCTTAATTGTATTTGTTTGTCATTATCTTTATATTATGCTTTTTATCTTAATTATTTCATAAAATTGCATTTTTATGGGAATTGCTGCTTTAAACTCGTAAGTGTAAACTATTTTGTTTCAATGTATTCGTTAGATCGGTGGTATGCTATCTTTCACTAATGAAATTCTGTTTGTTGGTTTTGAGAAGGAAAAAAAAAGTATTTCTATCTTTGTTTTATGGAAAAAGCACATAGATCTATGAACTATATATATCGAGGAAATTAGTTTTTAAAATTAAGATAATAAAATTGAAACCAAATCAGCTTCATTAGATAAAGCTGTTGTGTAAATACGCGTATGATGCAGAGATAGTCATTACAGATTTTAGTTGGCTAAGATTGATCCTTTGTTGAGGTCGTTCCATTAATTATACTTCCTTGCAAGTCTTTTTTGTCTCCTTATTCATAACTTTTTATTTTAAAAAAAAATTTGACCGATCATAGCTTTAGATTGATTAGATGTGTTGTTGGAAGCGATGAGCAGCTCGTATCATTCGTGCAGGTATCAACCTTCCATACAGAGACTGGTGGAAAATGGCTATCGAAAGTGTTGGTGGGTCCGTTGTATCTAAGATAGCAGAGCTCTTGGTGGAACCAGCAATCAAGCAGTTCCGTTACATGTTCTGTTTCAACAATTTTGTTCAAGAATTCGATGAACAAATGATGAACCTGGCTTGGGCATTTTATCGTCTGCAAGATGCTGTCAACGTTGCTGAAAGGAATGCTGAAGAAATTGAGATTGATGTCAACACATGGCTGGAAAATGCAAAAAACGAAATTGAAGGTGTGAATCGTTTGCAAAATGAAAAAGGAAAAATCATCAAATGCTTTACTTGGTGTCCAAATTGGATGCGACAATTCAAGTTAAGCAAGGCACTGGCAAAGAAGACGGAGACTTTGAGAAAACTTGAAGAAAATAGCAGAAAGTTTCCAAAAGTGTCCCACAAAGCACCTCTTCAAGAGATAAAATTTCTTCCATCAAAGGAATTCACACTCTCAGGATCGTCAAAAGAAGCTTTCAAACAGATTATGAAAGCTCTCAAAGATGACAAGGTCAATATGATCGGACTGTACGGCATGGGAGGGGTGGGTAAAACCACCCTGGTGAAAGAAGTAGGCAGGAGAGCCAAAGAGTTGCACCTTTTTGATGAAGTTTTGATAGCTACGGTGTCCCAGAATCCAAATGTCACAGGCATCCAGGATCAAATGGCAGATCGTTTAGGTCTGAAATTTGACGAGAATAGTAAAGAAGGGAGAGCAGGTCGGTTATGTCAGAGACTGCAGGGGAAGAAGATGCTTATAGTCCTGGATGATGTTTGGAGAGTTATTGACTTCGAAGAGATAGGGATCCCATTTGGTGATGATCACAGGGGTTGTAAAATTCTTCTAACAACACGTCTTGAAGACATGTGTTCTTATATGAAGTGCAAGGAAAAAGTTTTTTTAGGTCTCTTTTCTGAAGAGGAAGCATGGGCTTTATTCAGAATCAATGCAGATTTACGTGACGAGGACTCTACCTTGAACACGGTGGCAAAGAAGGTTGCGAGAGAATGTAATGGATTGCCTATAGCACTTGTGACAGTGGGAAGGGCTCTAAGAGATAAATCTGTTGTTGAGTGGGAAGTAGCGTCTGAAGAGCTCAAAAACTCTCAATTTCGGCATTTGGAACAAATTGACGGACAAAAAAATGCATATGCATGTCTTAAGTTGAGCTATGATTATTTGACGTCCGATGAAACCAAGTCATGTTTCTTGCTATGCTGTTTATTTCCAGAAGATTACAACATTCCAATTGAGGACTTGACGAGATACGCAGTTGGCTATGGGTTACATAAAGATGCGGAGTCCATTGAAGATGCAAGGAAACGAGTTTATGTGGCAATCAAAAACCTCAAAGCTTGTTGTATGCTGTTAGGAACTGAAAGTGAAGAATATGTGAAAATGCATGACTTGGTTCGTGATGTTGCTATTCGGATAGCATCATCAGAAAAATACGGATTCATGGTAATGGCTGGCATTGGGTTGCTGGAGTGGCCAACGAGCAATAAAAGCTTTGAAGGCTGTACAACAATCTCGTTAATGGAGAATGAACTAGCAGAACTTCCTGAAGGATTGGTGTGTCCACAGCTCAAAGTTCTATTGTTAGAACTGGATCGTGATTTGAATGTTCCAGAGAGGTTTTTTGAAGGGATGAAAGAAATTGAAGTTTTGTCTCTGAAGGGAGGGTGTTTGTCATTGCAATCACTTGAACTCTCAACGAACCTTCAGACTTTGCTGTTGAGAAGGTGTGAATGCAAGGACCTCAATTGGTTGAGAAAGCTGCAAAGACTTAAGATTCTTGTTTTCATGCGGTGCGACTCCATTGAAGAATTACCTGATGAAATTGGGGAGCTCAAGGAGTTAAGGTTGTTGGATTTGACAGGTTGTTACAATCTAAGAAGGATTCCTGTGAATTTGATAGGAAGGTTGAAGAAGTTAGAAGAACTGTTGATCGGGGATGAGAGCTTCAAGGGATGGGATGTTGTTGGATGTGACAGCACAGAAGGAATGAATGCAAGCCTAACAGAACTAAGTTCGGTGTCTCATTTAGCTGTATTATCATTGAGGATACCGAAGGTTGAATGCATTCCCAGAGATTTTGTTTTTCCCAGGGTTGAATCACATGTAGAATCACTCCATTGGGTTGAATCACATGTAGAAGTGAGTGATTGTGGGGATGTTCACACTCTGTTTCCAGCAAAATGGCGGCAAGCTTTGAAAAATCTAAGGAGAGTGGAAATTTTTTACTGCAATTCATTGGAAGAGGTATTTGAATTTGATGAGGCTGAAGAAGGAATTAACGAGGAGGAGTTGCCGCTATTGTCATTTTTAACGGAGTTACAGCTGTCCAATTTACCTGAGCTCAAATGTATATGGAAGGGGCCCACCAGACATGTTAGCCTCCAGAGTCTTACTCATCTGAAGTTATGGTTTCTTGACAAACTGACATTTATCTTCACACCGTCCCTTGCTCAAAGTCTTATTCATCTGGAAACACTACAGATAGAACGTTGCCATGGATTGAAGCGTCTTATCAGAGAGAAGGATGACGAAGGGGAAATAATTCCAGAGTCTCTTGGCTTCCCAAAATTAAAAACTCTTTGTATAGTTTCCTGTCATTATCTGGAATATGTCTTCCCTGTCTCCGTGTCTCCAAGTTTTCAGAACCTGGAAGAGATGGAGATTCGTGAAGCTAACAATTTAAAGCAAGTATTTTACAGTGAAGAAGGAGATGACATCATCGTCAAGTCTAAAATTAAAGATGGCATCATCGACTTCCCTCAGCTAAGAAAATTGTCTCTTATTTCCGTATCAAGTTGCAGCTCTTTTGGTCCAAAGGATTTTGCTGCCCAATTGCCTTCTTTGCAAGAGTTAACCATTGATTGCCTCGAAGAAGGGGGTAATTTGTTGGCACAACTTCAAGTATGTCCTTTATATTTCTCCATTTTTTTTTCTTTTCTAATTTAAATTGTCAACTTCAATACATTGTGATAATTTGTTCTATCTTCCTCCAAATTTCTAAAACTAAAGTAATTGATAAGTTCTTTAACCATCCACTGAATTTAATTGATGATTTAAATTGGCTTAGGAAGTTAGACATCAATTAATGTAATGTAATTTCTTATTTCTTCCATCATATTTCTAAAACTAAAGTAATGGATAAATGCTAGAAAATCCTTTAGCCATCCACTGAATTTAAAAGGAGTGAAATTGAGGCTTTGTATTTGGTTTTTTTTTCTCTAAACAATTAGAGTTAAAAAGTAAAAATTGAAACTTTCTTTTTAAACACAATATTTTCTCATTCAAAGAACTTCAAAAGCACCAAATTTGTATTGAATTAAAAAAACATATTTTTTTAATATTTTTTTCATTTTTTTTTACAATTTGTTTTTCACTTTTTTTATGAAAAAAATAATTTAAATGATCAATAATCAAGCATTTTTATTAAAACATTTTACTAATATGTAAAATTCAAATTATTTTCTTTTATATTTTTATTTTTGGAAAATGTCATAATTGTTTTTTTAATTATAAATCGAATATAAAAAAATAATTTTTTTGAGTTAAAGTATAATTTTTCATGATTGCTTTTAATTTAACTAATAAAAAATAATAGTTTGTATTCAGATTATTATAAATATGAAAAAATATGATTTTATATTACCATGACCTGTTGCCTTGTCTATCTATATCTTCTTGTTGATAAGTATTTCGGTATTGGGGATAATTGGTTCATCTATTCATTCCATAGTTTCAAAGTGCACAAAAATTACTAGGAATTATATCTAACAAATTGGTACCGTTATTTTCTTTTGATGCAGGGGTCTACAAGTTTGGAAACATTGAAGTTGTCCTTCCTGCTTGTGCTTGACTGGAGGTGTCTATGGAAGGGTCTCGTGCCATGTAATTTGACTACTTTAAAGGTACAACGGTGTGAGGGACTGACACATGTATTCACAAAAAGCATGATTACTAGTCTAATTCAACTGAAAATTCTACAGATATCATTCTGTGAGGAATTGGAGCAAATCATTGCTAAGGATAATGATTATGAAAAGGATCGGATATTGTCAGGAAGTGATCTCCAATCTTCATGCTTCCCTAATTTGTGTCTACTTGAGATCACAGGATGCAACAAGTTGAAGAGTCTCTTCCCGGTAGCCATGGCCTTAGGTCTTAAAAAGCTCCAACAACTTGAAGTAAGAGAATCCTCCCAATTATTGGGTGTATTTGGGCAAGATAATCATGCTTCACCTGCCAATACTGAGAAGGAGTTGGTGCTCCCTGATCTGCAGCAGTTGTTGCTTGTACAATTACCGAGCATTTCCTCCTTTAGTCTCGGATGTTCTAATTTCTTGTTCCCTCATTTGAAGAAGTTGGAGGTGGATGGATGTCCAAAGCTGACTACAATATTTGCTACTACATCAAATGGTTCAATGAGTGCTCAATCAGAGGTGTTGTATAATTGACATCATTTCTTGCCTCTCGTTTAGTTTTAATTAAAGTGCACAATAATTACTAGGAATTACATCTAACAAATCGGTACCCTTGTTTTCTTTTGATGTAGGGGTTTATGAATTTGAAAGAAATATCTATTGAAAACTTGGAAGGAGTACAAGATTTAATGCAAGTTGGACGTTCGGTAATAACTAATAGAAGAGGTGGGCATGAACTTTCACTCATGAGTTTGGAAACATTACACTTGAACCTATTGCCTGACATGAGGTGTATATGGAAGGGCCTCGTGCCGAGCAATTTGACTACTTTGAAGGTGAATGAGTGTAAGAGACTAACACATGTATTCACAGACAGAATGATTGCTAGTCTAGTTCAACTAAAAGTTGTAGAGATATCAACTTGTGAAGAATTGGAGCAAATTATTGCTAAGGATAATGATGATGAAAACAATGAGATATTGTCAGGAAGTGATCTCCAATCTTCATGCTTCCCTAATTTGTGTCGACTTGAGATCACAGGATGCAACAAGTTGAAGAGTCTCTTCCCGGTAGCCATGGCTTCAGGTCTCAAAAAGCTCCAACAACTTGAAGTAAGAGAATCCTCCCAATTATTGGGTGTATTTGGGCAAGATAATCATGCTTCACCTGCCAATACTGAGAAGGAGTTGGTGCTCCCTGATCTGCACAGTTGTTGCTTGTACAATTACCGAGCATTTCCTCCTTTAGTCTCGGATGTTCTAATTTCTTGTTCCCTCATTTGAAGAAGTTGGAGGTGGATGGATGTCAAAGCTGACCATAATATTTGCTACTACATCAAATGGTTCAATGAGTGCTCAATCAGAGGTGTTGTATAATTGACATCATTTCTTGCCTCTCTTTAGTTTTAATTAAAGTGCACAATAATTACTAGGAATTACATCTAACAAATCGGTACCCTTGTTTTCTTTTGATGTAGGGGTTTATGAATTTGAAAGAAATATCTATTGAAAACTTGGAAGGAGTACAAGATTTAATGCAAGTTGGACGTTCGGTAACTAATAGAAGAGGTGGGCATGAACTTTCACTCATGAGTTTGGAAAACATTACACTTGAACCTATTGCCTGACATGAGGTGTATATGGAAGGGCCTCGTGCCGAGCAATTTGACTACTTTGAAGGTGAATGAGTGTAAGAGACTAACACATGTATTCACAGACAGAATGATTGCTAGTCTAGTTCAACTAAAAGTTGTAGAGATATCAACTTGTGAAGAATTGGAGCAAATCATTGCTAAGGATAATGATGATGAAAACGATGAGATATTGTCAGGAAGTGATCTCCAATCTTCATGCTTCCCTAATTTGTGTCGACTTGAGATCACAGGATGCAACAAGTTGAAGAGTCTCTTCCCGGTAGCCATGGCTTCAGGTCTCAAAAAGCTCCAACAACTTGAAGTAAGAGAATCCTCCCAATTATTGGGTGTATTTGGGCAAGATAATCATGCTTCACCTGCCAATACTGAGAAGGAGTTGGTGCTCCCTGATCTGCAACAGTTGTTGCTTGTACAATTACCGAGCATTTCCTCCTTTAGTCTCGGATGTTCTAATTTCTTGTTCCCTCATTTGAAGAAGTTGGAGGTGGATGGATGTCCAAAGCTGACCACAATTTTTGCTACTACATCAAATGGTTCAATGAGTGCTCAATCAGAGGTGTTGTATAATTGACATCATTTCTTGCCTCTCGTTTAGTTTTAATTAAAGTGCACAATAATTACTAGGAATTACATCTAACAAATCGGTACCCTTGTTTTCTTTTGATGTAGGGGTTTATGAATTTGAAAGAAATATCTATTGAAAACTTGGAAGGAGTACAAGATTTAATGCAAGTTGGATGTTTGATAACTAATAGAAGAGCTGAGCATGAACTTTCAATCGTGAGTTTGGAAACATTACACTTGAACTTATTGCCAAACTTGAGTTGTATTTGGAAAGTTCTCGTGCCGAGCAAGTTGACTACTTTGAAGGTGAACAAGTGTAAGAGACTGGCACATGTATTCACAGACAACATGATTGCTAGTCTACTTCAACTGGAATTTCTAAAGATATCAAACTGTGAGGAATTGGAGCAAATCATTGCTAAGGATAATGATGTTGAAAACGATCAGATATTGTCAGGAAGTGATCTCCAATCTTCATGCTTCCCTAATTTGTGTCGACTTGAGATCACAGGATGCAACAAGTTGAAGAGTCTCTTCCCGGTAGCCATGGCTTCAGGTCTCAAAAAGCTCCAACAACTTGAAGTAAGAGAATCCTCCCAATTATTGGGTGTATTTGGGCAAGATAATCATGCTTCACCTGCCAATACTGAGAAGGAGTTGGTGCTCCCTGATCTGCAACAGTTGTTGCTTGTACAATTACCGAGCATTTCCTCCTTTAGTCTCGGATGTTCTAATTTCTTGTTCCCTCATTTGAAGAAGTTGGAGGTGGATGGATGTCCAAAGCTAACCACAATATTTTCTACTACATCAAATGGTTCAATGAGTGCTCAATCAGAGGTGTTGTATAATTGACATCATTTCTTGCCTCTCGTTTAGTTTTAATTAAAGTGCACAATAATTACTAGGAATTACATCTAACAAATCGGTACCCTTGTTTTCTTTTGATGTAGGGGTTTATGAATTTGAAAGAAATATCTATTGAAAACTTGGAAGGAGTACAAGATTTAATGCAAGTTGGATGTTTGATAACTAATAGAAGAGCTGAGCATGAACTTTCAATCGTGAGTTTGGAAACATTACACTTGAACTTATTGCCAAACTTGAGTTGTATTTGGAAAGGTCTCGTGCCGAGCAAGTTGACTACTTTGAAGGTGAACAAGTGTAAGAGACTGGCACATGTATTCACAGACAACATGATTGCTAGTCTACTTCAACTGGAATTTCTAAAGATATCAAACTGTGAGGAATTGGAGCAAATCATTGCTAAGGATAATGATGTTGAAAACGATCAGATATTGTCAGGAAGTGATCTCCAATCTTCATGCTTCCCTAATTTGTGTCGACTTGAGATCACAGATGCAACAAGTTGAAGAGTCTCTTCCCGGTAGCCATGGCTTCAGGTCTCAAAAAGCTCCAACAACTTGAAGTAAGAGAATCCTCCCAATTATTGGGTGTATTTGGGCAAGATAATCATGCTTCACCTGCCAATACTGAGAAGGAGTTGGTGCTCCCTGATCTGCAGCAGTTGTTGCTTGTACAATTACCGAGCATTTCCTCTTTTAGTCTCGGATGTTCTAATTTCTTGTTCCCTCATTTGAAGAAGTTGAAGGTGGTTGGATGTCCACAGTTGACCACAATATTTGCTACTACATCAAATGGTTCAATGAGTGCTCAATTAGAGGTGCTGTATATTTGACATGATTTCTTGCCTCTCTTTAAGTGTTTTTATTTCTTGTTTCCCTCAATAATAAGACTTACAAGTTAGAATGTGTATGCCACGCTTAAATTGGTTTTGCAGGTATCTCAAGTAGTTGAGGATTTAAGTACTGGTTGCTCTGTGCCAACCAGAACTTATAGAATATAGACCCCATATAATGGGTGGAAAGAGGAAAAAGAGGAAGAGGATGGAGTCAGATGATTAGTTTGGCATTGGAATTTGAAAAACATGCTACTAATTCATTCTTCCAAGTAAAATGGCTGCAACTATTTATTTTATTTCCTTCTTTAAATCAAAAAATACGAGATGCCTAGATGATCTTTGTCCTTGATGTTTGTATTAGGTTGGTTGGTTACCTATTTCATGATCAACTCGACATTGGTGGGAAGTAATTCTAGCTGTTTCATTAGCTACAATAATTTGTCTTATTTCATGTGTTTGTTGTGTGAACTTCCAGAAATAAGGGTAATGTTATGTGTTTAGTAATTTATTGTGCGAACCTCCAAAAAAACTGGTTTTTGTTTGTTTGCCCATTTGTGTTTCTTTTCAAGTGTCCGAACCTTCTTATTCTTTTCAAACATCAAACGAAAGGCATAATGTTTACTCATTTGTGTGCTTATTGTTTAATGTGTGGATTCTTATTCTCCTCATTTTGATGTTCTATTTCTATTACGGATTCTTTATGTGGTTAACTTGTTATTGTACGTATCGTACAATAATATGGTTTCTACATGAACATATATAAATACAATAAGTATATATATATATATAAATCAATTTACAAATTTATTGATAGAATATTAAAAATTCCAATATATAAGTAAAAGGATAAATCCTCTAGCTTTGAAAAGAATTAGTGTTTGCCTTTGAGATTGTAATTTTTTTTTCAGTCGTATATTCAATTTAATATTTTTAATAATACAAATGAAAATAAACAGCAAATTTAATTTATAAATGTAACTATCTCAAAACAATGTTGAGAAGGAAGAAAGATTAGTAGAATAAAAATAAAATTAATACTTTTAAAAAGCAAAGAGTTTTTAATGTTAAAAATATATATTTTTTATTTAATAGACTCAATTTTTTTTTTTTTTTTAAAGATAACTCTCTTTTAGTTTTGATTCTTTAGCAACACAGTTTTTCATTCACCATAACACATTTTTTTAAAATAGTTAACATGTCATATTAATGAGGAGAGGTATTTGAATTGGGTGAGGCTGATGAAGGAACTAACGAGGAGAAGGAGCTGTCGCTGCTGTCATCTTTAACAGAGTTACGGTTGTACTGGTTACCTGAGCTCAAATATATATGGAAGGTGCCCACTAGATATGCTGAACTTGTGGTATCTTGACAAACTGACATTTATCTTCACACCGTCCGTGGCTCAGAGTCTTATTATTCTGGAAACACTACAGATAGAAGAACATTGCGGTGGATTGAAGCGTCTTATCAGAGTCTCTTGGATTTCCAGGATTAAAAAATCTCTACATATACAAGAGGTTAAACTGGAACATGTCTTCCCTTCTTCCCTGTCTCCGTGTCTCCAAGTCTTCTGAACCTGGAACAGTGGAGATGGCATCATCAACTTCCCTCAGCTAAGAAAATTGATTCTTTCAAATTGCAGCTTTTTTGGCCCAAAGAATTTTGCTGCCCAATTGCCTTCTTTGCAAGTGTTAACCATTAAAGGCCACGAAGAATTGGGTAATTTGTTGCCACAACTACAAGTACGTCCTTTATATTTCTCCCCTGATTTTTTCCTTTTAAATTTAAATTCTCAAATTCAATACATTGTGATAATTTCTTATTTCTTCCTTCAGATTTCTAAAACTAAAGTAATGGATAAATGCTAGCAAATCCTTTAGCCATCCACTGAATTTAAAAGGAGTGAAATTGAGGCTTTTCCGCCAATTAATAAAAAATGGTTTTTTTTATCCGATTTTCTAAACAATTAGAGTCAAAAAGTAAAAATTGAAACTATCTTTTTAAATACAATATTTTCTCATTCAAAGAACTTCAAAAGCAACAAATTTGTAATTAAACAGACCCGATAAAAGAAATTCTACTTCAATTTTTTGTCAAGATATGTCTATCTTGATAGAACAAATGAGGAATGTATTTCTCCTCCTCCAATACTCCAATAGTATAGGTTCAAGCCTCATTCCCTATGTAGAGGGGGGGACTGTTAAACTTGATGATTAGAGTAGTGTTTAGTTATTATTTTAGAATATAAATTAAAGATAAAGATAGTGAAAATGGAGAAGACATGTTTTCATATAGTTTTTTTTTTAAGAATATAAAAATTCATAAAAACAATTATTCCAAAAACAGATTTATTTTATGTAACAATCTTCATTTTCTTCAACAAATATATTCTTGTCTCTTTTGTTTATTCCAACTTAAAATATTAATTAAATAGTCTAATTTTTTAATTTGATTTATGATTTAAAAAAAAACATTTTATTATCACAACATAGAGTAAAAATTTAAAAAAGAAACATTCACGGGCCTACACAGCACATGAGCTGATTTGCTACAAATGACAAAATAAAAACAAACTCAGCAAAGAAGATCAGTCCTAATTAATTTTGTCAATTGTTGGCCTATTCCAAACTATCAAGTATTGAACCTTTCCAAATTAATTGCTTTTTTTTTTTTCAATTTGTTTTGGTCTAATTGCATTGATTGGTTGGTTGGTTGATTGAATGGTGCAGTCCCCATTTTCATTTACTTTTGGCATTACACAAAAACATCCCTTTCAAGTTACAAAACGACGTGGAGCTCAGTCAATGCCTTCATTGCCTACCGCCTTCAAAAAATCAACTGCTTAGTTAGATTCGTCCTTGGCTTGCTTAGAGCGACAACCACATTAAATGACAGCCACCGAAATGTTTGACATGTGGCCTAGAATGTGAATTATGTGTTAACAATTAGCTAATTTTTTAATTCTCTTAATTTGATTAATTTAATTAGTTACGGTGGCTGAGAGGTAGTATCTAATAAATAATTGCTACAAATAACTTACAAAAAATAAACTCAGCAATCAAGATCAGTTCTAATTAATTTTTACACAAGTATATTGTCAACTGTTGGCCTATTCCAAACTGAGAAAATTAAGTTGGAAAATAAAGGGAATATTTTTAATCAAATAGAAAAAGTAATACCCATAAATTGAAAAATAACTTAACTCAAATTATAAAAGTAATACCCAATATAACTTAAATTTAGCTTATAGTACGTATGCTTCTTATTCTTACCCATAAAATTGGCAATTTCCTGTACGGCATAAGCTTCTTATTAATAAACACTAATGATCCAACAATTGAACCATGTATATATGTTATTAAATGAATTGAAGCTCCTTTTGAAATTTGGACATCAAAGAATTCGGACCTATACTTGCTAACTACAGTAGCATGTTAACTCTAGTCCTTAATGCTTTGAACTTTTTTTTTCCAACAATTTCTTTGACACAATAAATTGTACTTTCATTGAAATTAGGCTCTTTAAATTCAAAATTACACCATTATAGATATTCACATAAAATGGCCCACTCAATCACAACTTTGTAAAAGCCTAACAAGTAGCTAGCAACTTAATGGCTTAATCGACAAAAGCTTTCAGTCGAGTAAATAAGTTCGGTGTTTCAGTTAAGTTAGAATTCAATTACTTAATTTTAGAAAAAGAAAAAACAACGAGTTTTTTCTTTATATTTTACTCTATACTAAAAAAAAATCAATTTTTCACCATGAATTCGCATAATTAAAGACTGATTTTATCCTTGCTAAAAAGGAGACCAGGTGATATTTTTACATTTTCTTTGTATAATGTGATTATTTAATTACCTCTGGAAGACAAAAAAAAAAAAATTACTTGGGTCTAGAGGCTTTTAGTCTTTGACTTGATTTTTCAACAAGTTACTTAAGTGTCCATGGAAATTTAAAATAATTGTCTTTGACTCTGAGGCTTTTTGTCATTTAGATGTGGTCATTTGATAGTTATTGAGTATCATTAAAAACAAGAATATAATTTGATAAATAAAAAAATTAAATTAAAAAGAAAAATAGAATCGGGTGAGCAGTGTTTGCCACCTATGAACAGCGTGTGTAGTAACATTCGATGGCCAAAACCGTGATTCTAGGGCGGCTTTCGAAGGATCTCGATGTCCCCTTCACAAATCAACGGTGCATGTAGCACTATAACGGCGGGTGTGACATATGTGGCTTTTTTTTTTCTTTTCTCCTTTCTCATACTCAATTTTCATGTGGAATTAAAAAATCA